>KB297286.1:89051-178900 GCA_000328365.1 Capitella teleta
AACCACGTGGGCCAGTCAGAAATTGCTTAGACGTCAAATTGAAACTCAATCTTTGTCTAGATAATACGCATATCACAATATCCGAATAATCCTTCACGAAATCTTTCTACGTTTTTGTTGACCAATGTTGCTAATTTTTAATCACTCTCTACTCTCTTGTTGAATCTAGAATCTAGATCTGACTACATAATCACAACCATCTTTAAGTATATGGCATCTCAACTGCGGAAACCTCTGACCCATTTGCCGTATGCTATTTTAACTATGGTTTAGTTTGTGTGCATACAACAAATATGGTTAGTTATTAAGTCATAGAGAGAAGTTCCACACGATATCACGACAGTCGAATCAGACGAGATCAGTCGACATTTGGATCATGTGCAGGCTGCGCTGTCTATATACATAAAATTGTGCATAGCAGACCGAAGACCGATGTAGACTGTGTATGGCATTGCATGCTGTAGGCCTACAGGTGAGGGAGAGTTCACTTATGCTTGTACCATAATAATGCTGCTTCTAAAGAAGCCGCCTCGCTTTCCTTCAGGCACAGCATGTGAATCCATATAGAGTCAGGATCTTTTCCCCTTTCGATAAAACTCTTCGCGCAAGAGGACACCCCGAAGGAGGCAGCCAAGAAAACAAAAGTGATCCCTCTCATAAACTCGCAATTCCTCTTCAATTTCTAAAACGTCAGTCAAAATAAACCTCGCACTGAATAATTGATCAAGTGAAAATAGAAGCTGCTTGCTTTACTTCGCCTCTCTGTGACGTCACAGGTGGTGGCTGAGTGGCCGCTGTGCAGTCGAACTCGGAGGGACTATTTTCACACTGCGCGGGGAGTTTCGAGAAGCACAACCGAATCACATTGTGTAAATTAATGCACGCAAGCCGCCAAGATCTGAGAGCAGGAGTTAGGCCGGATTAGCTAGTGGCACAGACAGTCAAAGGATGCGCGGATTGAGCAGTTTTTGGGGATGTGATATGGAACTAGCGTAATGCCACAAGACGCCCAATCGGATACTGTTCACGCTGAGTGCTGGTGAGTCATGCTCCCTTTAATTATTCTCACCTCATTCCTCATTAATTACTAGTATCAATTTACTAGCATGTCTGATCAATGCACGGTCGCTTATCTCCTCGGCTAATTAAATGGGAGTTGAGCTCATTAATAAGCGATCCGTTATGTCAAAAGAATATGACGTGCACTATATCTTGCACCGCTTTTTCGATAAACGTTGTTTGCATTGAATATTCCACAGGTAAAGTTAATTATCCGACTGTCAACTGAGACGCGCACAAAGGAGTGCCTACCTGTCTCCTGTATCCATTATAATCGCTCAATTCGATTCCTCAGCGAGGCAAAATGGCCACTTCGATGCCCGGGGAAAGATCTGCAAGAACTTGCTTTCATTGTCAAATCAGACATGCGTTCGTGCGTGGGGTAATATTGAAGATTGCGGACAGTCTTTGGCATTGCGTGAATGTGGTCAAATTGTAAGCAGTCATTTTGTTGGGAGATGTCAGAAATTTGATTCGATAATGAAATTTCATCAACATCTCACTTTCGCCAATGCTTATTCAATGAATGTCCAACCTCCCATTACAATTCATGCGCACATGTACTACAAGTGCACAACGGATTTTCACATTCAAATTATCGAGCCGGCCTACCATACCCCCCATCGAAGAACCATTCTCCAGTCATAATTATGGACGAGGTATTCATCAGAGATCAGCAATAAGCTTGCAATTGGAATCATGATGAATCAGCTTCTAAACTAATTTACAAATCCCCATAAAACCAAATGAATTGAAGGCCATGTCGGGGAATACTCAAGGTACCGCATCCCAGCAGACACTGTGACCTCTCTTCCTTTCTTCGGAGACGGATCTGTCACCTTCTTATTCAATTAGACCCAGGTGTAATTGACGCAGACAGACAGGCAGAGCTCCCACGGAAAGAAAGTTGATGCATTTGAGTAAAAAATCAAAGGATTAGATTTTTGGTTCTTGATGCAGAGAATGCTGGCTCGTTAAGGCGTGTATCTTTTGTTCGTTAGTGGAACAACTTGTTGTATCAGACAATAAAGTTCGACAAAAGCATTAAACTGACTGCACAAGGAAGTAATCCCGCCCTCCAAATAGATTCCCTATAAGATAACAAGAACAATGTATCCATGTCCTCGGACCTGAGCATCGTATCTTGTAATAGTGCATAACCATTGGGTAACAGGTGTTTTATCAAATTGCGACTCACTAGGATTGCACTAGACCTTCGCCGAGGCTGCGTGGGCGCTCTTTTAAGGCCAATGCTCGCCTCTGGGCTGAAGACATCTACACAGACACAAAATTCGCTGGATATTTTTTCATAATCACCCAAGTTCAAATGGATTGCGTTGCTAGACGAGTTATCCCCCTTTAACAGTGCGTCGACACTTTGTTTTTCTTTCTAATACTGCTACGCTTGCAATTCTCAATTAGTACTCCCCTTTCACTCCCTTCTCGCAGTGTTGCTCCTTGTAATTACTCAGTATTTCTCACATTTCTCCCAACCTTATAGCTACCAGATATATTATGTAATAGACCAGATAGGTTATGTAATACTCAAACACCTTAATTGCAGCTGCGGCTATGACATGCAGGTTCTGTGTCTATTTATGTAAAGAGGGTCAGGTTGTTGAGGCAGATGTTTCTAGCAACACATTCTCACAAGCGGAGAACAGGAAGGTCTTTGTCTACTATCATCCAAGAATTAACCCACGTTGATCCAACACAGATCCAATCTGACAACACACGAGTGCCCCTATCCACAGCCCACATACCCGCCTTCTCAGCCACGCGCATCAATTTGCGCATCAATCGAACTTTTTGCATGTTATGAAGTTATGATGCAATTCGAGGAACTCGTGGCAATTAGGGCGCTGCGTCTGTTGAGATTAGCTGCAGGTGTACGCAGGTATTATTCTACCTGCTACCATACATTGCAACCATTTAGTTTCAATTAAAATTATTATTTTAACTCTGGAGTATTTCAGCTGGTGTTGTTGATCATTTGAGCCTTGGCTGATATCAATTGATATTTGTATGTAAATATCGTTGTTCGTGGATATCGTATTACACCAATGTTGAGATCGTCACTGTCATTCTTTTAGCCACGATTTTGAACTATCCGAACAGTGTCTCAGCCTTTCATCTCTCCTGCCATCTCATGATAAACAGGTGAGGGAAGGAATTGAATCGTGAAAATGAAATGCGTAAATCAAAGCATTCGAGATACCAACCACCTGTTTCCGTGTATGAGAACATCATTGGCGAATTATATCTCAGCAATATGCGGCCTAGATCTGCCGTGGTGTAATGGGTTAACCAAGGGATTAGCCAAGGGGTTAATAAAGCAGTTAGCCAAGGGTTTAACTAAGGGATTAACCAAGGGGTTAACTAATGGATTAGCCTTGGGGGGTAGCTAAAGGATCAGCCAAGAGGGTCAGCCACAACAACATGATCCTGTGCATCCATGGCTACATACAAAATAGCATATTTTTAGTATCAAGAATCAATAACTCCTAAATTACTTCTTCAGATTATGACGGTCTCTTATTGACGTTTCCGTCCATTGCTACATTTCACAAGGAATGTTTGAAAAGTGTAATGCTCAATCTGAATTATTATGTTGCAATCAATCAGTGCTCCTTTTAATTTTTTATATGGATATATATAAATATGCTTATACGGAAATATTATGTGTACATCTTTTCAGTTTAATGATCATACTTTCAGTGTAATACACACAATGAAGGGTTCCAATGTGTACTTTCTGTGAACACGGATCCAACACGAAGCCTTCGAGCCTTTTTTATTTTTTACCTTAAGGTTTCTCGTTGCATACATGGAGTTCTATTTAGTGAATTTAGGAGTATTAATGTCACCATGGGCGTCGATGGGTCAACGCCATACACATACCATCATGGCCTACCAGGGTCTATGAAAGGCCTACGGATAATGCAATCCGATGTCTATGTTGGAAAATATAACACAAGAATCAATGACAAGTGACACGCGATAACCCAAGCGAAAGACAGACGCTGTCGGTGATGACCGGTTGTCTTATTCATGATGAGCAGGAAAACTGCCCGGAGCTTTGACCAATTGAAATTTCAAAGCCAACGGAGGGCTTTCTTGGTGGTGCACAAAGGACTGAAGACGGTTAATCCACCGAGCGTTCGACCTGTTTGCTATATTTAGCGCAACTCACCTTTGGAACAATCGACAAATCAACATAAAAGGTTGGTGACCTAGTACGTGGACCGCCAAGAAGATAAGTGATGACTGTACCGCATGCACATATCTCGTGCACTACAATTCAATGCGCAGTTCTTTTCGTCGAGCATACAAATTCTAGGAAAAGAACAATGCCTTGAGATTCGCTTGAAATTCTCAATGCGTCTTACGCCCTAGCACGCTAGGCGAGAAAATTAGCGTCAACAATGGCTCGTTTGCTTCACTCTATGAAAACTAAAAAGTCGCCTCGGATCTACTAACGATCAGGTCTCGTTGGAAAGTTATGCTAAGTTTACCTTCTCATATATTATAGGCTTAAGGTGTATTCTACTTCAGGTTAACGATGTTGAAGAATCAGAATCGAATATTGTTCACGCAAAACGAGCAATGTACAAACATCATAATTTAAATCAACGCAATAACATTTAAAATACAGAACTTGTGAAGATGACCCCGAAACATGCAACGCGACGAAATCTTCTCATCTTTTTTGCGCCGCGCACACGGCCTTGCTAAGCAACCGTAGATCACGTCGTTGCTAAGCAACCGTGCATCGCACAGATCACGCGGTTGCTTCATGGCGTCAAGTTGCGTTCTTTGGCTTTCTAATTTGGTGATTGAAGCCCAACAAGCACTCTTGGCTCGTTGTTGGATTAGGCCTGACTTGTATATCTTCCAGTGGCCTCGTTCTCGTGGCAGACGATGTCCCCAAATGTCAATCTCGTCATGCACATAACGAATGCAGTCTCCACTGCACGTATGCGATTTCATTTCGTGGTAAAGACATGAAAAATTGACTTCGACATTAAGATGACCTTTGTTTTTATTCGCTCGTCAATCATATTTATTAGGTAATGATAGTTTTGACCAATGCTTATCACAGAAAAGTATTCTCGTGGTCACAGTGTGTTTGCCTCTCCGGACAAAGTTTATCGCCGGGTGAAGCAGCTCGCATGTAATACCGCGATGAGGACTGGCATTCGATGCTTGTAAATTTGTGACGAAGCAGAGCACAGTGAACCGAACGATGGAATTCAATCCATATCACTGCGTGTGCTATTTCCTACGTCACTCTTTCAGATGGAAATGGAGAAACTTTGCGTCCGTTATCAACTAGTGGTATTTATTAGTCGATGTCACAAACGTCAGGACCGACCAATATTACGATAATACTGCATAATTATGCAATCACTGTAAGACGACATTGGACAACACGAGTGGGTTGCAATTAACCAGGCAACATTCATGTCCACTAAACTTCAAATGTGGGATATGCGTCATGTTCAGAACACTTCATTTCCTGATGGCAACGCGCTCCTTTGCTGGAAAGTTGTATTCGAATAATAGTAATAATAGTTATTATTTTTATTCATTTATAATGCGTAAATACAGAGTAGGCCAAAAGTATCTACTTAATATTAATGATTTTGTGCGGGTTTTACGGTTCCACACAATCCGATCGGATGATACGGGCCCCAGAACAGAAGGCCCGGGACCGGAGTTTCCCCCTACTCTTATCGATAAATCCCAAGGGTTCTTTATCCTGCAATCCACCATAGACAGTAGTACATAGCGCCCGGCTTTGTTACGCAGTTGGGCAGCACTGCAGAGTCACCGAAAAATTACAATTATAACAATCATAATTCACAATCATAACGCCCGTGGCCTGATCGGGTCTCGAACCCGGGACCTCGACCCCCACGGTCGGCCTAGGATTGAAGTCAGTCGGTTAAACCCACTGAGCTATTCGGTGCCCCTTGTTAACGATTTCGATGTTTTTCAATGCCACTGCGCTTTTCCGATAAAGCGTTACAAAACAGGTCACAATTGAAAGAAAAACACGCAAAGATAAGAAAAATAAATACTTTGTATGGTTAGTCTAACATTTCATGCTACTATTCCTATCATTAATAATCCAATGCTATCGATGTTGGAAGCCAATTTATCTCAATTAATAGAGTGCACTCAACTTTTCGAGATATTTCCTATTTTCGCGGCAAACAGGGCCCCGACCATGAATAAGCTTCCTTAACATTCATAATAAGATACTCCCTCGTTCAGGGGCTCATCTGATTTAGCTCTTTTCGCGATCACACACCACTCACATTTAAATGTTTCTCCCTCCTTAATTAAAATTTAACTTTTCATTTGATTTATTTGCATAAATTGGAGCAGAATAACATAGTTAATTCATAACCAGGTGATTATGGTCTGGAATAATTGATACATTTTTGCAATTTTAAAGTTGTATTTTTAACATGCAGTAGATACTACTTTTGGCCCACTCAGTATAAAGGCATCAAACATTTTTCTGTGACCAAAAAAAAAAAAAAAAAAACAACTATCATATTTATAACCAAACACACATTCTTTGTATTCTTTATCAAAGTAAAGTGTGTTGGTGAAGCTCGTAGATGTTTATCAACCTCCATCAGTAACCCTTGGGCTGATGACATCCACGTTGGTTTCACTTTCGACCCTTTTCCCTTGTTTGTTTACGCCATTAATGCATCGCTATGGCTTAAAATACCCATAGAATTATGGCTTCACAAGGCTAAAGTCTATTGTTGCTATGGAGTAATAAGACAGCACTGCAAATTGCATGCGAATTCGCGACATAACGACCGCGTAACGTTCGCTGGCCTCCATTATGCTTTAGGTCGCATCAGTGTCGCCCTCTGACGTCAGCGTGGGGTTACGAACCCTCAAATCACAGGACAGTCATCTGGAAAACACTAATTGGGGCGTGAGGAATGTAATCGTGGCTCACATTGTGGCAAGAATTTTCATTAAGACGCTTGGGAATTGGAAGAAAGCTTCCGATCGTAAACAGACCGATGAACATGGTTTGAAAATGCACCGCCGTAAAAACGTCATCGCAATATCGCATGCAATTCCCGACGGGATCAAACACGTGTCATTGGGTGCAGAAAAATGGCAATAAGGGCAATTGGGAGTGGACATCAACAAATGACTGACTGACTGGCCAGAGAACTATCAAATACAATACAGATTCAGAGGCAGGTCAGTATGAGGGCTGGTCACGAGATGATCTAAACATGTTGCAAATCCAAAACTGATTTTGCTAGCACAGCCGCGATTATCCAAAGGGCATTGTGGGACAGGCAGCTGAGACTTATGCCAGTAGACATACGAAACTTTCTCGTGCGGTGGATGATGCATTCCTCACGTGATCAATCATCAGTCTCGAAGACCGAAAGCAGCGCGTGTGGCGCATACATTGCACCAATCTACAACGACAATTCCACCGATAAACTCAAACCAATCGTATCGGGCGATTCTGCGTGAAACACATTCATGCATTCACTCACATGACGCTTGCACATTTAGATGCAATAACTCCTCTGATGACATCCGCGTAAAGGAAACCTCCACTTGCATGTTTTGTACGTCACCTGTCTCATTTCGTTGAGGGTAACATCAAATCACAGTGAGTTCTTGTTACTTATAAGTTATAAGAAATGACACTCTCTTCCTTCTAATGAAACGTCATTTAAGGGAATCTAGATTAGCAAAACATAATTAGTTCAGAGCATTTACCACCGATCTTCTGGTCGGAATTCAAGGTCTTTGCCTTGATTTCGCGCAGGTATGCAACATGTGGAGCAAAGGATTTAACCTTTGCGAGCGAAAAATGTACTCAACAAAGACTTGTACATTTCTGGTCACTAATAGGATGCACACCATTAGGCCACTATGAAGGTGTGTCGCAATGCACAGTGCACAGGTGGCCGGAATCAAAACAATGCATTTGGACTTCTAGTATTTGCATGGGAATATGCTCACGCTCCTTTCATCGTAACACCAAACGCCAATTACAGGCATTGGTAGAAGCGGATCGAGAGCATGGCTACGGACCTCTGCTCTTGGCTGTTTACTTACTGCTTCTATTGTATTATTTTGCAGATTGCCAATCACCATGGAGTTGGCTTTCAGCGTGCACAGCAATTCCTTCTGGATCCTTACATTGACGACAATCTTCCAGTGGTACTTCATCAATGGTGAGATGTCTAATTGAATATATCAGTTGCTCTCCGTTCAGTACAACAAGACGTTCATCCCGTACCCCTGCTGTGCTATAAGATCCCTCATTAAGCCATGCTATGAAAGCATTGTCTAGGTGTCCTTTAGATTGTAATCTTGAAACCCTGATCTGAACATGTTTAGATTATCCTCAATGGAATTCTTATCTCGATATCCTACAATGATAAATTGTTGAGCTTATCTGAAGATGGTATGGGCCTTGTATGGTGTCAACGGAGAGGGATGGGGTTTGGCAGGAAGGGCGAAAGGTCGCGTGGATAAAGACACAGAGGGGCGCGGAAGGAACAGGGAAGATGGGTTCGCTAAGGGCGGGGATCGCGTGAAATTGGGTTTCCACGAAGGACTCTCTGCTCTTTGGTTTATTGTTGTTGGTCAGTTAATGCTGTGATTCACAGAGATTTCCCTCTTAATGAAAACCCAGCAAGCAACGAGTAACTGCACCATAGAACCCGAAAACCACGCACTGTTGTACGTGGTAGCATAGAGGATAGCACTAGATTGAGAAGTTGTTGATAATGTTGAGAATGACTACTCTATTATTGATTATTTTGAGTATTTTTGGATGTCTGGAGTCTAAATAAACCCACGAGTCTCAACACAGCGTCGCGTAAATCCCAATTGTTAATGCAACTTACAACAAAAGAAAAATGAAATGAGAAAAGCAGCAAAGCTGGTCTGAGCCAAAAAGCTCATATTACCAGGGCCCAAAAAAGATGGAAAGGGGAATGGAGACCAGAGAGCGATGTCGCTGAGGGCCACTAGTCACTCAATTCGTCCCCATATGCACGTCACAATCCTGCTTTGACTCGAGATCTTTGTCCAAGCTTTGGACCATTGAAAACTAAGCTCAATAGCACCCCATATTTTGCCAACCTGAAAGAAAGAGACGGTGCCATGGCAACCGTAAACAAATGATTTTGCTGTATGCTCTATGATAAACTGTTGATGTGTTTTGTATTATTTTTTATAGCCGGCAAGGGTTGTCCAAAGGGTGATTGTCCAGGTGGAACTGAGCAGAAACTGATTGCCCATTTGCTACGGAACTACGACACTGACGCTCGGGGTGTGGCACAAGCAAACATGACGGTGGAAGTTAAAATCCAACTGTTGCTGCTTCGGATCCATGGATTGGTGAGGCGGTTATTTGTTACATAACAGTAATGACTGCTTAGAGAGCTCTGATTACCCTAATGATGCAATTTGTAACAGAAAGGTCTGGCTGCAATTAAAAAAAACTGAATATTCAATCAATGTGAGATTCAGATCAAAAGTGTCATTTATTTTGCATGTTTTTACAATAATTGAACTTTTTACACCAGGTTGATTAATTCACTTAATTAGCAATTAGCCATTTGTATGTTCGTAAGTTTACGGTATTATTTTCAATTAGCGAGACCAAGGGGTTTGATGCTCTAAGTTTCCCTTAATGGAAAGCGCCAGACATTGTGATCAGGGGCGTCTCCCACGTTGGCTGGTCCATCTTGCTCCGGGGCCAACGCTGTCTAAGCTCATCCTCTAAATGCTCTGTGTGAATTCACACAAATGGAACCATGACGTCACTGTTAGTGTGTTAAGTTTGCAAACAGTGACCTGCCCCCCCCCCCCCAAAAAAAAAAACAAAAAAAACAAAAACAAAAACAAAAACAAAAACAAACAAACAAACAAACAAAAACAAAACAAAAACAAAAACAAAAACAAAAACACAATACATAGCCCAGTATCCGACAATGCTTTTTAGGCTTGCTCAGCATGCTGCGTTTCTTGAACTGAATGAGCTCAGTGAATGTGGATGGTAACTCAGATAGGCAATACCACTGATAGGCGGTTGCTTGACCTTACAGGATGAGCGCAGTCAAGTGTTAACTGTAACAGGCTTAATTATTGCTGTAAGTATTCCGTTGTTCTTCCGTTAATTAACAAATCATTGTTGCTTACAGGATGAGATTAGCCAAGTATTAACCACCACTGGTCTAATCATTTGTGTAAGTATGTATAGAGCCCGCTATTATGGAAACGATGCCTGGTGTATTCAAGCAGCAAACTTCGCTATGGTGTAATATATCCAGACAATGTTCCAGTTGCGGCTGAAGCAATATCTGTGCGTTATTGGTAATTTCTTCCACATCGGCTGTTGGTTAATATTCGGACATTGTATGAGCAGTATGATTAAGCTGTTTTATAAGTTGCAGTTGAAATTTAGTATGGATATCAAAATTGAACGATATTTTATAATGAATATTTGCAATCTAATAATCATGACTATTCAGCAATTAATATACTGCATTGTAAACTCTTCTGATAATATCCCAGGCACCGTTTCTTATAAGGGCTATACCAGATGAGCTGTGGATGAGCATTCATAGCATGCAAATGAGGTCCATAGCTCATCCGTTTTGCTCGGCTATAACCACTTATAGTTGCTTCGTGCTTTTCATGCCTTTATCTAACATTGGAAAGCCACGTGTGTCTTCTATATGTGTGACGTCGCCACTATATATCTTGTTTGGTAGACAGTATTAGATATGATACACATCTGTATGCATGATCAATTTACCAGCAAATTAACATTATTGTGTTGCGTTTGTCATCATGACTAACCATAAGGATACTATGTACAATGTTGTCTTACTTGTTTATAGTTTACCATCATCATACCAAGTATCACTCACGCTTGCTTGCAGTACAAATCACTATCACAATTTTTGAGGGCAATTTTCCACAGTACCGTTTATCCACCATGTTGACAGTGCTGTGCATTTCTAGGACTGGCAAGATGACAGGCTGAAATGGAACAAAGAAGACTATGAGGACCTCACTGACATCGTAATCAAACCAGAGCGCATTTGGCTTCCGGAACTGGCCTTAATGAATGGGTGAGATTGCATGCCTTCTTGATATTGATAGCAGAAATTAAATGCCACCATAATCACAATTGCTTTCCTGTTTCATTTGTTTACACTTATGCTATTCAATATATGGTTTATATGAATCATGTGCGTCGATGTACATGATTTCATAGATTAGCCTTGTATAGATGCCCGCACAAAGGACATAGAGTTTTCTACACGACACCCTTTTTCCTGGCGGAAATGTATCGAGTGTTCTTTGGCTGCGGGGCTTTTTCCTTCTCTCTGCCACCTGTGTGGAACGAAAAGGACAACACCTGATATAGTTCTTCTGCGCAAAGGTCAACGTTTGACTCCCAATGCTGATCTCACAGTCATATGCATGTAGTTCATACTACACCGTTGTATTTGTGTATATTAGTGCTGCAATACAATCAGTAGAGTTGTAACTCTGATTACAACTCATGATATTACTCAACGAGTGTTATCAGTACTACTGGTGTGCTTTATATATAATTAATTAATTACATGTGTATTTATATAATATACAAGTTCGTGACAATTCAACTCTGGGGATAATTATAAATAATGACCTATTTTTTGTAATTATTATTATGAGCTATGAAACAACAAGGTGAAAATGAAACACGAAAACATTAATTTCCCCAAATATCTCATCGATAGTCTGACGTAACAGGAAATCAAGAGGATACCGACGATAAGGTTGTCTGAGATCAAGACAATTATTCAGGTACATTGGCTTTCATCGTGCTGTTTGCAACAGGATGCCTACGATGCACGAACAAACATGTGTATGCGGTGTGAAAGACGTTTACGTTAGCTGTATTGAGGGGTTTGGCTGTGGTTGTTATCAAAATTAACTAACAGTAGATACTCTGTGAAGTGCTGAGAGATTGTATACATAGTAAACATAATTTGTGAGTTTTATTTCAGCTGAGGAACTTTCCATTTCGCGGAATATTGTTTATTGGCATAGTGAAGAGCGACGCCCAGAACCAGCATTTCACCATGCAGTGTGCTTGTGTGATAAATATACACCGTGTAATCATAGGAGTGTTTCAAACCGTTAAATGGCTTCTATTGTTTTATTTCAGGGCAGATGAGTTAGCCCCGGATTTCCATAAGATCCGGGTTTTAATCCGACACGATGGCCACGTGCATTGGGAGCCGGGTGGAATTTTCACCACGACCTGCGACATAGACATCCGTTACTTTCCCTTTGACGACCAGTTCTGCCCGATCCAGTTCGGTGCCTGGGCGTACTACAGTGCGCGCATGAATGTCACCAACAGCTCACACGTGGTGGAGAGACACGGCTTCAAAAAGAACGGCGAATGGGATATGTATGAAACGACGTCAATGTGGCGAGAGACGATTCTACCATGTTGCCCTGATACGAAATACTCGTCAGTGGAGTTCACGTTGTACCTGAGACGTCGCTACACGTTTTACATGATGAACATCATCCTTCCGTGCACACTGCTCTCTATACTAGTGATGATTGTCTTCTGTCTGCCGCCTGATGCTGGTGAGAAGATCTCTCTGGGGATATCCGTCCTGCTCGCTTTCACAGTCTTCTTACTCATGGTGGCCGAGAACGTGCCTCGGACATCCCTTCATATCCCCATCATGGGTGAGTGTGCGACCGATGCTATCAATTTAAGGTTATGTTACAGCACGACATGCGCTCTGAATGATGCCCTTGGCCTCTTGCTATAACCTGATCTCAGCATTGCATACGCCTGCACTATAGTCAGTGTAAGATCAGTTTTGTAGCCACTAAATTCCCTGCTCAGTGCTGCAATGTCAAGATGTGCAGGCCAAACCCGACACCAGCTGAGACATCGATTCATCTTCTCATGAAAAATAATGAATGATCACAGGAACTAGCCACTTATACCTCTATTACATTTCTTACAACATGAAGCGGTATTTCGCTTTATCTTTACGCACGCTTGGATAATTTTTGACGGATTTCCACCTTCTATAACTAACAGATCCTATCCTTTTATTATCAAGCTATATATTGCAAATGTTATCCATTATAAAGTTTTATAAACACAATAAGCGCTTTTCTTGAAGCGTATCTCTTGCGGTGTATGGTAAACGAGCGGGTCTCCACGTCTGCAATGAGCTTTAGGTTCTGAGGAAGCAATCCCTGACCCCATGTCACGGTGAATTGGACAATTTCTTAGAAAGGTGGCATCCTTCAGGAGTCATTTTTCTTGTTGAGCTGGGTTGTAGGACCTGCAGTCCCATGAATTATGAGTCACACTGTAAATTGAACAACGAAATCATGTAAGCCAATAAGCTCAGACAAAGTACGAATTAAGCGCACGTGCTCAAGACAAACAAAAATCCCACCGAAAGTAACGAGGACGACGAACAGAATGCTGATCAGTCTACATTCATTGTACACTGGGTCAGTAGAATATGCACACTCTTAAGCTTGGATATGGTATGCAAGTTCACAATGCTGCAAGTAGGAAATCAGCAGATGCAATGTGTAATGTTTACATTGAGGGGCACCGGATAGCTCAGTGGGTTAAACCGCTGACTACAATCCAATGCCGACCGTGGGGGTCGAGGTCCCGGGTTCGAGACCCGATCAGGCCACGGGCGTTATGATTGTGAATTATAATTGTAATCCGTTATAATTGTAATTCTTCGGTGACTCTGCAGTGCTGCCCAACTGCGTAACAAGGCCGGGCGCTGTGTACTACTGTCTATGGTGGTATGCAGGATAAAGAACCCTTGGGATTTATCGATAAGAGTAGAGGGAAACCCCGGTCCCGGGCCTTCTGTTCTGGCGCCCGTATCATCCGATCGGATTGGGTGGAGCCGTAAAACCCCATCACTCACTCACTCACTCACTGGAGTAGCATACAGCATGCTATATGAATAGGGTGTTGGTCGATTCTATTCTTGCTGCAATTGCTTCATTAGAGGAATGTGGCTATTTAGATGCATCGACATCGCTAGTATCAAGGTTCAACTGTGAATGGAATGACGACAACTCTCTTGTGATCTGTCAGCGGATATTATGATGGATAATAGCATTCGCCATCCTCAATTTTCTGCCTGGAATCCACGTGGATGTATCATTCATCTGTGTTTGTTCCTTGTGTCTGTCAACTTCCTTCTCGTTGACAGTCTCCAGCTATGCGCGATGGTACTCTGCGGTGTGCGTGTCAATTCAAAGGCAGGTACTCTGAATGTGTCCGTTTTGGACCCCAATGATGCTGCAATGAATTCACAGTTTATATGTCAATTGCTAGTCACGATAATGAAACGCAGGGCAAGCGTAAAGGCTGCGGGAGCCTTGGTGAATTGTCCACAGCCATTGCAATCTCGTAGCGCAAATGCAACTCTCTTATTGTTTGGCTGTATCCAAACTTGTAGAATAATCTCCATTGAAATTGACACTCTTAAAACAACATTCTGCAGAAGGACATTCAATTCCATCTATGACCGGCCGTGGGAGGTATCTCAGGCATTGGTGTACATGTGCTGGTAGTGAAACACGAGGGATAATGAATTGGTCGGAAAACGTGAGGCCAACGACACTTAGAACCATCTATGGAAGGAAGACTGCGTCCGCCTACGGGAGTGCATTACTTCTGAGTCAAAGCTTTTACTTTTTACTTTAATATTGCTGATGTGAATATTTCCCTGAGATGCAAGTCGATTCACCTGCAATGTTTATGCCGTGTTGCATCAGGTGGTTACGTTTGCTTTTCTGGGTGTTCGTGAGAATCTGCTCGGTTTGTTGCATAAGCCTAGTTTTATACCTGAATTATCTCACTTACCTGCACGTACAAACCACTATATCAATTCAGAAGCTGTTACCGCGTAATTGACGCATTTCAGGTAATTCAAGATTCCGCGAAAATTGCAAATTTTCGTTTAAGCTTTCCACCTGTTTTTCTTAGAATTGAACATGTCTATCACTGGAAATCCGAGATGGACAAAGTAAATTATAACGCTGAAATGTAAGCTTCGCTTAAAACGGTGAATTTAAACATATTGGCCATACATGCACCGTTTCTAAGTGATCACACTATTCACATATTGTTCTAGTTTAATGCTGGTATGCCACAGACGTTGAGATGAACATGTCACATTTGATGGATTAACTCTTAGCCTTTCTAGGCCACTCATTTCCGGTAGTGCACATGCACGCCACTTGAGTATGTAGTAAGCATGCGCTTCATGGAGTTTTTCCATTTCAGTGGTCTACCTTACCTGTACCATGGCGTTGGGTACAGTGTCCGTCTGCCTGACAGTACTGGTCCTCAACCTCCATCATCGAGACGTGGAGCGTCCAGTTCCGCGTTGGATGCGAATTCTCTTCCTGAAGTGGCTCGCGACTATCATCTGCGTTCACGCCAGGAAACCAAAAACCATGGCAGGGAACTTCCTTCTGGATCATCCGGAATCCGGAACCAAAAAGAACGGATCCATCAACATAAAAACCGGATTGCACCGGATTGCAAGGGATGCCGGATTACTGCGCCCCATGTTATCCGGCAGCAATGGTGAGTTACCCAATTCGTCGCCCCCGCGAGAGACCCGCTACTCCGATCCCGTGCTTCCTCCTTCTAAGTCCGGTAATCCAGGCAAAATGGACAAGACTCACGAGTGGAAGGAGATCGCACACGTCCTGGATCGGTTGTTCTTCTGGATCGTGTTCATCTTCATGTCCGCGTCTGCGCTGATCATCCTCCTTGTGCCTGTTTATAAGGAAGCATTTCTTGATATTGGACCTCCGGATTACCTCACTTGACCTGTGAGGAAGGTCACTTAAAGGTCACCGGGCAATAGGTAAAATATGGTGACGTCATATTTCTTATTCAATGACGTCATTGACGTGAAGTTATCATCATTTTTATTAGCGTGAATCAGAATATGTTAATCTGATTATATTTCAACTGAATTTTGGATGCAAGGATTTTATTGTTTTGCTCTGATTGAATTATCAATTTTTTTCAAAAATCATTTATCTATTTTGATGAGCGTTGGTTTCCGATCATTCGTGGTTTGGAAATGGCCAATATAACTCTATGACAATATGTACTCCACGTTCAAGAACGAATTCTACTCAACTCTGGATCGCTTCCTCTTTGATATTCCATTTGTCCAATAAGGTTATAATCGAGAACAACTGAGCAATTGATCTGCTGTCTCATGATTGAAAAAAAATACCTTGCTTTTGATTAAGTGTGGTTTATGATATTGTATTTTATACTTGTATAGACATTATGTAATGAATATATGAATACACTCTCATCTGTTATACAGTATGTGTTCCTTACTTTGCCCCATGTTATCACAGAACTCTACAAAACATTGCTTTTACACAAGTCAAGAACACATTAACACCACGAGCCCTCCAAGTGGTCCGAGGGGTGTCCTTGTCGCTCGCTGAAGTAGACAGGAACATGTTTACTTAAACGGTCCATGACAAAGATCCGGCACGCCCCCGGAACACTCGCTGACCTCCTTCCCTGCGACCAATAACATCTAAGTTCGTGACATCAGTCTCCTGTATTTGTACAGTGGAGATGCTAATTTGGACACGCGTGAGTATGTGCGAGATCGGTGTATGAAAGGTTGACTGTAGATTGAGTCGGCACCATTCCCGTTACAAGGGTAAGTGCTCCAGCAAGAGACGAATTGCAACATTATCTTCTCGGGTTTCCGTGTACAGGAAATGAACGGATGTTGTTTGATATTAAGCAAAGGTATATTAGCTTCTGAAGCACCCTTTCCTTGTGCTTTTCATCTGAGTTTGCACCCTGGGGAGGCATAAAAAACGCAAGAAACCAACGGGTCAGTCTGCCTCTCAGTGGTCACTGAGTGGTCAAGCGTTCACTGATTGTCTTTCACTTGTGTGCTAACGCACATCAAACGACGGATTATTTTCAGTTAATCAGAACCTCAAATATTAATATATATTAGCATTGCACAGTTATTTGAAAAAAGCGTACGCTGCGAAATGTAAGTTTGCGTGACAAAGAATATCAGCGAGATGGTACGGCTGCCAGAGTGGTAAAAACTGATGTATGTGTTTATAAAAAGTTCCACAGATATATGTCTGAGTATCAGTCCGTCACTCTGGGTTGCGATGTTGGTGTTCTCTGACTGGACCGATGATCTGACCGTCGATAATTCGTGATAAACAACTGAGCAATGCTAGATGTTCATTCAACACCTGAATAATTAAGGCATTGGATGCGATCAAGTCGCGCGGTCGATCTGTTGGGTTCATCAACGAAGAAGAAATCAGCAGAAAGTAATCTTATCTCGCGTTCATATCACTTGGATAAACAAGAACACGTCAACACGTCTCACGACCCTATTGATCGGCTGGCAGGCAAATAGTTGCCTTTATTGCTGGCTTCAATTTTTATAATTTCAAATAATGAACATCAAAGCGAGTGAGTCAGCTGACTGTTGAATGCTTGGATCCTCAACATATCAATAGCTAATTAGTGATCGTTGTGTCATTCAGCACATAATCTAATGTTTAATGACGTTGCTGTCAAATTGTATATTTATAAGTTCAAGCTAAATCCGATCGAGGATATATTTAGCCTAATTTAGTAATAATAATTAATAATAAACATTGATACAGCCTTCAGTGCCTTATGGATCACCCTACCCTAGAACTACTCAACCACTCATACACCCTTACCCCCACGAAACGTTAGCCCTTTTCATATGCACATAGTCACATCACGCAGTCAATCATACAGTCATTATATCTCTTCATAGCACGTCTGCTCTTCTCCCTAAATCACCCCAACAGACAGTATGATGCAAAGCAAACAAAACACGCAAGGATATTTCATGAATACTGATAACTGTGCAATCACAAAAATAAGTCATAACGCAGGGTCGATATGAACTCATCCGCCAAACAAAAGCATTACTCCGCTCGAGCAACGCTGACCCATGCAGCACTAGCACATAACTTGCGTCTGGCGGATTAAACAGCATTGTCAACAGGCTTTTATGGTCGCTTGTTTTGTCCAAAGTGTGAGGTGTGGATTTGCATTTATATAATTCCGTATTTCTCCTGATCTATTATTGTATTAATGATTGTGATTGTTTGAAAATAAACGTGACAAGACCCGAAGGATAATGAAATGAAATGTCGATAGTTCATGTCGATAGTTCACGCCTTGGATTAAGTATAACTAAGTATAATTAAGCTCTACTGCGTTGTTCCAATCATTATTTCAACATTATCAACGTGTGCAATTCATGTACACTGCAGTTATGCCTCAAATGAACTTCACCTTTGGATTCATTGTCGTTTACAAACTGCTCATTGTAAATCGTAGAATGGCGCATCACCAAACTTATGACAGTCTGCACTGAACGCAAAAGAGCCTCTGCATAACACGATTCCATAAAACGAATATCCATCCGTTGAATGCGGGCCAATGCATTCATCACAAACCCTCTCTGACTCATGAAACGAAAACGCATTCGGATTTCAATCAACGGTGACCTTCTCCCGGAGGATCTACTCGGGGATTTGCAAGTCCTGGTCCGGAGTGATAAAATTATGTGATCCAATCTGAGATTGATCCTCACGTGTCCGTAATCTCTGAAGACAGGCCGTCATTAAAGGTAAGGGAAGAGGAGGGGGGTGTTGGGTGTTGGGTTCCGGGATGAGGGCTTGGAAGGGTGATTAATATAATGAAAATGCATATTATGGTCGATACGTCTGCTGTTATTAGGATATGTGACCCTGTAAATTAGCAAAGTGTATTTAATTCTTTAACAAAAATTAATCATACATTAAAATTAAAATTACACTGCAAACAGACAGACAGACAGACAGACAGACAGACAGACAGACAGACAGACAGACAGACAGACAGACAGACAGACAGACAGACAGACGGACGGACATACGGACGGACGGACGGACGGACGGACGGACGGACGGACGGACGGACGGATGTGCATGTGAATTGTCATCCTGTGCTGCATCCAGTGCTGTGGCTCTCCAGGGGTTTAGTCACAGGACACGCTGATATGACGAGGCCCATTGTAAAGGATGGGGAACTCGGTGTTTCATCACAGCTCCTGACGTCACGCCTAATTAACAATATTAATATCTCCCGCGAAATCGTTAGCGATGATATTCCTTGCGTGGGCCAGGCATAGGAATCATTTTTGGGCATCAAATAACGACTCAAAGTCCATTTTTAACCAGTTCTCCCTCCCTTTAACCACTTCAAATGCTACAGCCACTTCCTGATTCTCACTCTTGTGACGTCAGCAGGTGCAAACAGCCAATGAAGACCTCGGAGTGCCTTGCATGCCAAGTGGCAAATGGTGCTTCTCCCATTTCAATAATTAGCCGTGACCATTACAACCAGCGAATTCCTCGACGACCCTTGCTTGCAATAACGTTCCATGGACTTGATTGCACTTTGCGCATTCTTAATAAGAGAGACCGCCAGGTGTTATAGCGCCGGCTCTGCTGCTTCACGGCTATTTCTTCACAAATTTTCTACGAACAACGATAACCACTGCAGGGTACAGACATTGTATCGCAAGAGCTTGGAATATAAACTTGTGCGATTTAACGCGACAGTTTGACACAATTATGCGCATTTTACAAAAATCATTTGGTTTAATGCAAACCATCTTATACTGAATACTATTTTTTTGTTATTGTTTATTTGTTTGCGGTTGTTTCTTCTCTTTCTTCTGATTCCATTCTGTGAGGCTCTAGTAAGTTGATATGAAACCAAAATTTCGAAATGCAACTGTCTAAATGTAACGATTTAATATTACATCATCCTTTGGAAACACGAAGCATAATTTTCCACCATCAAGCATAATAAATAATTATACTTATGGCCCTGCAAACAGCATTTATGTTTCTTTTGTGTCTGACGTTGATAATTCATGGGAAGTCATTGACCAGATAGCCTCCTCCGAGTGCGGTGGTGGTGGTGGTGGATCGAATTTTACTCGCTTTCACCTGGGTAGGTAGGTATGTGCGAGTTCTGTAGGATGTAAAGATAATAAGTAGCTCTGAAAAGAGCTGTTTACAAGTACTAAGTAGCTCTGACAAGAGCTGTTACTAGATTTCACGCTGGAGGTGGCTGGAGGAAACCAAGGTAGACGCCCTTAAAAGAGCTGCTGTTGCTGGATTTAGCACTGGAGGTAGATATTAGACGTACATGCAGACAATCAAAAACGGGTCAGGTCAGAGCCACAAAAATAATAAATAAATAATAAATGATAAGGGGGCTGGGCCAAATTATAACAGAACGATAAATCAACAAACGAAAAATAAATAATAATAACACTGGTAAAGAACGGAGAGAATGAGAAGTGGAACGAGAGAACAAGGTAAAAGGTTTTTGTTTTTTTTTGTTTTTTTTCGCCAATTAAAAACGGCCAGAATCAGAAATAAACCGACAGAAAGCTAAAACACCGTCGGGGTGAAACAACAGAGAACGGACCTTCAGCTGCCGAATATAACACACACATTATAGAATCACGTGACGTGCTCTCGATCGGCTTATGCGGTCGGCTCTTGACTTATGTCCCGAGCATGTCACGTGGTCTTAAGCACATTATGGAACAAAAGACACGGCTCGAGACAAAATATCAAAATCCCACCCACTGCATAAATTATACCTACAATTGTATACCTGAGAGTTTTATGACCCGGATTTTGTTATAAATGTGATAAGCGGAATACGAGAATTGTGAATCGTTACATGCGCACTAATCCAGTGCTGTAATCAGACCCCAAGAGATTTAGAAGATTTTTTTCTCTGGGACGAAATTGAGAGATTACGTTTAATTGGCATAAGTCGCCTGTTTTACTACACCTGAGATTCAGCGTGAGGCCGTTATTTTTCATTGCAATTTTATAGGTATCACATTAGGGTTATAAATACTTATCAGGTATAATGCTGTCATATGGCAGCATATTAAGTGAATTCACTTCACTGTGTGTTATTTTAGCCATCAGGCCAACATAACGTGTGAGTACGCTGTAGACACGTTATGAATAATGCCACGTAGTAGACGCAGTTCATATAACTGGGTCACATGGAGAGCCAGAAGAAGCTTTCATGTGGCGTCGTGTGGATTTAGGATCCAAGCATCTATTTAGAATAATTCAGAACACTTCGATTTCCATTATTCTAAATGGTGCATTCGACAAATTGATTTACATAAGTCGCTTGGATTTATCAAACAACATCAATCAAATTAACAGGAGAACATTCAGAGGAATGCTAATGTTGCGCGAGTTGTATCAAAATGAAACAACCGAAGTTGGTTTTGCCGCTGGCTAATGTTGTAAATACTTGGGCTTTCGTTTAACAAGATTGATTGGAGCAGCGAATGTTTCATTATACTTCCAGTGACTGTCTGTTTTTGCGAGACGCCGACATCACGAGTCTTTTCTGGGTCGGTTAATTGTCAAGGAACTGGACGTTTGAGATAATATATTTGGACATCTGGGTGCAAGCGACACTCTCCGTTTCATTGGGGACCATCTCACTGCCCAATACCTCATTAGTGAGAACTGCAACCTGACCTTCTTTCCGAACTGAGCCAGCTGTTCAGGATTTTAAACTTGCTTATTGATTCCAACCCATTCCACTGCAACTGCAGTTTGTCATGGGTGAAGCGGCGTCCTCGAATTGGAAGTCCGGAATGTCCGTCACCCGCCCACCTGGGAGGGATGATGCTGGATGACGTCACAGCCATGAGGTGAGCTTATAATTAGTGCTTAACATACATGCTGATGTGCAGGAGGTGCCACTGGCTGCAATACAGAGTTACTTACGATCACACTTTGGAGATCGATGGGAGCATTTCATTATGCAATGTTTGCAGTTGAAGAGGACTGCCGCGGCATGAGCATCCATCCCCTCTCTAGGCCGTTGGCAGGCGGCACAAACATCACAGTCTTAGGACCGTGCGATCCGATCTATCTTCATCTGGGTCATGTCATTTTAGGGTCAGTGATATAACTGGAGCCCTTCATATTGTTTCATCTCCTTTTCTCAAGACCTTTACAACTGAGCCCGTGGAGATCCCTCGGTCAGTTCCAGTGTTCACTGGTATACAATGAGTGATGCGAGATAGGTTTCTCTCGGCTTGAATTTCACATACAAAGACAAACCAGTTGTCCTGGATGTGCTCCCAAATGTACTGACTATGCAGTGAGTATATACTTGTGATTATTCATTAATCCATCGATATTATTGCAGAGGAGGCACTAAGATGACAGTCATCAGAGAGAACTTTGACGTCATCAGTAACCCCAAAATGAATGTCACCCAATTCCCCATAACAACCAATGCATCAATGACCTTTTCGAACAACCATCGGACATTTCGGCGGATGGCCGAAAAAATAAACAAAATTGTTAAAAGTAAAAACATCTTTATACGATTTTTTTTTGTTATCTCTTTACGTTATAAATGTAATACATATATAGCTCATTTTATATCATCTTTTTTTTTTCATAAGCATGACTTCTATCTTTATTGCAACGAGTTCTCCTGAACGAATGCATATTTGTGTGTGTGCAAATAGTGTTTTATTGTAACTTATGCAGAAGAAGAAGAAAAATAATATATCGGTCTTCGTGTATTTTATTTTGCACGTAGCTGATGTGAGCGCATGGTGTGGAAGAAACTGCCTGTCAAAATACTGGCTCCATGCCTCCCCGTCAGTCAGCAGCGGCTGACACTATCACTATCTCTTCACGCAGAGTCTTACAAACTTGACGCTTTGATTTGTGGAGTGTTTTAATGACAGCTGACAGAAGAAGGAAAAACCGGCACAATCAACAGATTTCCTAGAAATTTCTTATATGTAGGTTATTAGGCCTACCAAGTTAGTGTGAACCGCACAGAAGCGAAGCCAGTTGCGATCAAGCGCATCAATTTAGTATGAATTTTAGTTATTTTATTCTATTTTTTGTTCTCATATACGTACACTCTGTTTTGTTTATTGAATCTAAGAATCGATGAATGTATTACTTTTTATCGGTTACCAAGAAGTACCCTTTAACTCATTAAGACAGGTGGGTCGTGAATAGCGTGATTTCACTTGCAAGAACATCTATTTGCCAGTTGCTCACTTTTTCTTCCACACTGAATCGCCATCCTTTGACTTTCCTGGATCGGCGCTTGCATTCAAAGGATATTGCAACTCAACGTAAGTACGATACAGTAAATTTAATAACAGCATTGCTTTACTAAATAAAAATAAAATCTACTGCCATATCTAGATTGTATCAACACGACACTTTCTTTGTGTTCTTTCCTATATCCACTAGCTCTGTATATTTCTTGTACGAGTATAGTTCTTTAGCTCAACAGCCAGTTGAATTTTTCGCGGCAATATTAGTTCCAAACTTTGGGCCAATATTTCCTTGTGTGACTACATAATATTAACAGGAGAACATAGTTTCACATAGAACATATACCAAAGCATAGCCTCTTGGATCCAGGAAAAATTAACAAAATTTACCAAAAGAAAAACAGGATATTTTTGTTCCACGGGATGATTTTGGCGTATTTCGCTATTTACCATATATATATATATATATATATATATATATATATATATATATATATATATATATATTTTATTACTAAATAATTCATTTTGTATAGCGCAATATCCACCAAAGTGTTCAAAGCACTGTCATAAATCACGGATATTTATTTCTTTGGTTGTAAGGTATCCATTTTAAGTCCCGACTTAAGAGACTGTACTTTGGTATGTAGTCACCCAGGGGAATCGAACCCTTGGATTGAAAGTCCAACGCTCTGCCACTGAGCCATACAGGTATAACCATGAATTAAGGCATTTATTTCATGCATCTGATGATTGTATTGAATGCATTGTAGCCATGCTGGTGCAACCTATCTTACTGCATGCGATACATCTCGTATAGAAAGACTCTTAACTGCTTTAAACTGGTTCTATTTCCATTGCAGATGCAATTAAAATTGTCGAATGATCAAAACTTGTGGCGTGTCTTTTGCAGGTGTCCAGCATGAATAAGACAGAGCTACAATGGGCCGATTATTTAGTTTTTGGCCTCTCTTTGGTCTTAACGGCTGGAGTTGGTCTTTTCTTGTCACTTTACAAGAGGAAAAACTCCAGTCCAGAGGAACTTCTCCTGGCATCCAGATCAATGCACTTCCTGCCTGTTTGTCTCAGGTAAACTCTTTTGGTGAATCAGCTGTTTTGACGTTGCCTATATTGTTAATTATTAACCTTATATTAATTAATTATTAATAATTAACCTAATTATTAACAGTATAATTAACGTGTGTGTTGATTAAAAAGACAGTTACGACAATCTCACAAATACTCGAAACAACAGCATGCTAACGAACACATAATTATATATATTAATTAAGTATATATTAATTATAGCTTTTATAGGTACTTGGCATTATAATCATTGCCAAATGTTATAGAACTGTGGCATATGAGAATGTTCTTTTGCAGTCTCTTAGCTTCTCTACTCAACGCAACTTTACTACTGGGCATTCCGGCTGAAATTTTCTATTATGGTGCTGGACTTGTCCCAATCACGATTGGCTCCAATTTTGTCGGGCTTTTTGCTGCGCTTGTCATCGTCCCAACATTTCACAAGATGAAGTTTACAAGTGCATATGAGGTACTCAATTGAGCAGCCATAACTCATGTATAAAGTGATATAAAATTTATCATCTAGTACCTTGAAAAACGATACCATTATTCTGTGCGGATTATTGGTTCTTCAATATTCAGTATTTCATTGGTGAGTTTACATAGTTATAATGCTATCAATGGTATTGTCCTTAACTTTTCTTCAACAGTTTTTGTTTCTCGCAGTTGTTTTATACGGACCATCTCTCGCCTTCTCTCAAGGTAATAGCTTCAATGTGTTTTCAATGCCTTTAATCTCATATTATTATTACAATTATTATTATTATTATTATTTATGCAGTGACGTCACTGTCAATACCTGTCGCTGTCGGAGTTACCGGGGGAATTTGTACAATTTATACAATGCTGGTGAGTATTGGAAGACCAGCAATTGCAGCGTGTTGTGTAGCTTACCGAGAATTAATTTGCAGAACGGCTATTATTGCAAATATACAAGAGAACTTATCAGCCAATTTAGAGCAAATCCCTCTTTGTTTTGTAGATATATGATCGATTCTACAGTACATGAATCTAGCAATTAGGACTTTTCTCTCGGGTAAATTACAGAATGTATTTGTTTGTTTGAATGTAGGGCGGCATCAAAACTGTGATCTGGACGGACTCCATTCAGATCGTCATTATTTTCATTGGCCTGATCGTCTTGGCCGGTGTTGGCTCGAACAAAGTCGGGGGTTTTGGTGCAGTCTGGCAATTAGCTAAAGACCACAATAGGATTTCTTTCTTTGAGTAGGAATTCGTGTCGTCAACTCTACCAGTTAACACATCGTTCGTGTTTGCAGTTGGAATTGGGACCCTAGGATCAGAAGTACAGTGTGGAGTACAATTCCAGGTCAATGGGTCAACTACACGGGAATATTAATCTCCAATCAGATGATAATTCAGAGGTATTTGACTGTCTCCAAAGTGCGTGATGCACAGATGTGAGTAGATCCCTGCAATCTGCTTCAATTCATCTGGATGATTACAGATCTGTCCTCCTGATGATGTTTCTCTTCTCTATCCTTGGCGTTATGGTGTTCATTCTTGGCTGGATAATATTCGCATATTACGAACTTGATCCTCTTCTTCAGGGGCGCATGACAAAAGGCGATCAGGTTAGAGACGGCATTGAATAAGGATGAATCTCAAAAATTGATCATAATGTCATCGACCTTGAACCTAATATAACAGGAGGAAAAATGATATCACTCATTCGTAAATGGACTAATAATTATTTTAATCCATGCTTTGGACAACCAGTAAATTCTACCTGGATAGAAGATATAAAAAACCAGTACATTCTACATAGTGCCATTCTCCTCCCTTGCTAACATGCGTTTTATTGCACAGATTGTCCCCTTGTTTCTGATGGACATTCTCGGTGACTACGATGGATTGCCCGGACTGTTCATTGCAGCAATATTTGCTGCAGCACTCAGGTATCAACCCCTGAAAATTAATCCTTTCAAGACATTACTCAACTCTGTTTACTTCCCTTTCTCCTCAGTTCTGTTTCCTCGGCCGTGAATTCTTTAGCAGCTCTAACATTGGAAGATTTCATAAAACCCATTCATCTAAAATTATACAAGAGAGAACTGAGTGAGAGGCTGGGCAGCGCACTGACCACTGGCTTCGGTGGGTGATGTTATTCCCATCCACAGATATGATGTCAAATTTTAGGCATTGAATGGCTAAATTTCAGCTTCTTGTGATAGGGGCTTGTCAGCAGTTACCTATGGAAATAGCTTGAGTTATGATTGAGTGAATTCATGTCTTTCGGGTGCTCGTGACCTTATTTATATGTTAAAATATATTTTCCGAATACTTATATTACGTTTGGTTGCACAACAGCGTTCATCTTTGGGGTGCTAACCATCGGACTCTCATTTGCTGCTGAGTACATGGGGGATAAACTTCTGGAAATGACGTTATCGGTGTGGAGTATTTTTGGGGGACCGTTAGCCGGGGTTTTCATCATGGGATTTTTCTTCCCGTGGGTCAACACAGCGGTGAGATTTCCTCCTGCATATATTTGGTTGAAATTTGAGCCTGTTAAATTAAAAGGGAGCTCTAAGCGGTTTGCTGATCAGTCAGGGATTGTCTCTGTGGCTTTGCATTGGAGGCCTCATGTACAAGCCACCTACGCCTATCCTTCCCTTGCGAATGGGCAACACGACGATTGCAATGCCAACTCGAGATCCTTCCTACCATCCTGGGTACGTACTTCCACCACTTGCTTGACACTGGCTTGAGCTTCTGGTTTTGACTAAGTCCACTCATATGATTATGCAGCAAATATAACACAATCACGAAGTGTGTTTTTATGTTACGTCATTGTCGATTTTTTTTCATGCAGTGGCGTCTTTCAAGATTTCTACGACATTTCGTACTTGTGGTACGGAGCTTTCGCCATCGGAACGTGTCTGTTGATTGGCAATTTAGTATCCATACTGTCAAACATAATATTCAAAAACACTTGCAAAGCACCAACAGATGGAACGCTGTTCTACAATTGTGCGGACAAATGTTATTGTTATTGTCCTGAGAATATCAAGAGCTGCATGCGATGTGGCGTCAACTTCGAAGACGAAAATGTCCTCGTTGGGGAAGAAAACTTTGCCTTTGATGCAACAGTGAGTTAGTTCGATTCCATAAAGAGCTACCATGATTTCCCTCTCTTTCCAGAAGGAACTATTGCATAACAAAGTGGGCATGGCCCTTCCTGCGCATAAAGACTATGTTGCCGAGAACTGTTCTCTGACAAAATTTTAAATGATCAGCCTGTATTTATTTGAGTTCGATCATTAACCCCAAAAATTTTGCTCAATATACGTTGCAATGTGAATATCCACATCATACTCAAATAATTTGTCACTCAGACTGAACTGCAATCCAACCCAGACATTGAGAGGAAGGGAGCTCTTGGTGGTTCAGTTTTGAAAAGAGCAGTAAATATGCCTAATTAAATATGCCTAATTAAATATGCCTAATTAAATATGCCTAATTAACGAACAAATTGGCTCTGTGTGTTGTTTCCAATTATATATAGCGTTGTGTTTATAGCCATATTGCATAATTGCATAATTGCATGATTTTAATATTTGCAGCCAATAATATTACTATTAACTAATATTGTTATAATAAACTTAACCATTATTTTTTTTCTCTCGGTTAGCTTTATCATTCAAACTCCTAATTCAGTAAGGCATTGAGTATTTCTCGTTACAGCATCATACCTTTATAGAACATACTAGAAATAAGCGGCGGTGTACAAGAAACCCTCGTCTATGCAAATATTGCATAGACGAGGGTTGGCCCATCGCTGAGGATCCCAGGGGTATCTGCAGTCGCAACCTCCGTAGCCCCACCTCGGAAATTCCGAATAGACGTTTTTTTCCTGTTTGCTTCGGCACTCACGACTATTTCAAGATGGCCTTCGATTCAAGATGCATGCAACCGCACTCCTTCTGATACGCACAATGAACAGGTGTCAACTGGAACATCTGACTCGCGTTGGTTGCCAACATTGATGGTGTGGTCACTGTGATTAGGCCTCCTGTCATTAAGAAGTGATAGTAGCAACAATTCCAGAGAGACAGAGCAACAAACCTTCAAATGTGTTAAACTCAAACCTCCCTTCAGGGCCCTTGCCAGATGACACAGTCACGGCGTGTATTGAGATTGCATCCTCATCTCTCAGCATCATGAATCGATCATGAATCGATCATGGCCGACCAAATGGTCACGCACGGCCGACTTCAATATATCCAGAACCCCATCGAACCCAGAACCATCAAAACTCATCAAAGGATAAGATTCCCGGTGTCTGAACGGACGTCGTATCAACCGACAGGCTCTATGGAGGGACTGCCACAGAAATTAGGGGAGATGCATTTCTCAGCTACTAACATGCCAATTTCAAAGGCTCCACTAGCATTTTCATATGCATCTCTGAGTCTCTCACAATGCAGAACATCTCACAAATAGACCGTGGCTGCACTGCAATATTTCACCTCAAATGTCAAAGAACTGACTGAAAATTAAAAATATACAGCGTTTATTTGAAGAGCTCCAATATAATACTGAAAATGATCTCTACACGCGAGCCACAATACATTGATATCGACACTGCATCTGTATCAGTGTCAATATTGTTGATACTGAAGCGTTATGGGTGAGTAAAATGTGTAATCAACGCGTGCTAACCGTCGTAATAATTAGTGCAACAGGGTCATCAAAGGTAATAATTATTAGCGCAATGCCATGCACTCACGGCCGCTCTCACACTGACTTATAATTTGGCCAAATTGTTTGGGCTGATATAGTGATAATAGCAATGGTTGACTATAACATAGATGGGTCATCATATTCACAGTTTTAAGTGTATAGTTAGGTTACAATATTTACAACATGCCTACAGTCAGTCCGCCATTAATATAATATAATGAGAAATGGACTGGGAAGAGCAGTGTCATAATAATCATCATAGAATTGAGTCCGAATTATCTCGTATATTTAGAGCGAAACCATCCAATCATGCAAAGAACTACTCTTTGAAATAGTATGTATAGTAGTTCTGTATAGTATAGATATATGTATCCCCATTCCTGCTGCAACGGATAACTAGTTGAGAGGGAAGAACTCAAGTACGTTGACAGCTGCCGCGTGGCAATGCGGGTTTTCAGACACTATTCGAAGTGCGTTATGATTTTCCTTTAAGAGCCTAAGAGGATCGTGTATTTTTAGCTATCCTGTCGTCTGGGATTTTGAGGCCATTCCTGGGCTAAAATAATACATAAGAAAATATTCTATAGAAAACATCAAAACGATCGGCAAAAAAGGGGACTGCCGGAGTTGAACCGGCGACCTCTCGATCTGCAGTCGAATGCTCTACCACTGAGCTAAATCCCCAACTGAATCAAACTTGCTTCACGAGACTAAATAAACAGCACACAGTTCTATTGATTTGGCAAAACGCCAGGAATATCAAGAGTCGCTGAACAACAAAGTAACCAAACACACGTTTGTGATTCTATGCCTCATAAGAATCAGCGGAATCCAATTTCTGCGGTCAAGCTGAAGAGTAATCATAATGTCAACCAGTCAATTTAATAAAATTCATGGAATTTATCATATAAGTATCTGCATGTACAGTGAGTGAATCACGGAAATTTAAACACAGATATTCCCTGCTCTGTGCATGGTACTCCATTGGTTAGAAGAATGTGTACACGGGTTATTATTCCCGATTTCCCATTACATAACGTACGGAACATCAAGAATATTCCCAATCCTAACCAACCCACAGTCCATAGTCATTGTATCAATTCCCAATTCCTCAAAGCATGAAGTCCTGAAGCGACCCCACTTCCCACTCTTTGCCTCGGCATACCTCATGAGGAACCACTCCCCCTCCTCTTCCTCCTCCCATTCCGGATAACTGGCGGCCTACAAACATACTGACCCACATAAATAACGCTGGGTGGATGGACGCGTGCCTTGATCCAAGTATTCTAGCTGTGAGTTCTCCGCAGTGGGCAGCCCATGGCAGCCGAACACGTTGATTAAAACAGCGCAGCAGGTGAGGTATACTTGTAGTTTCAACGGTTATATATTTTAAATTACAAGTTCAATTGCTGTTAATTATTTAATTAAACAACCTGTATTATGGGTAATTATAATATTTCTTGATAATTACTATACTCTATAATAGACGAATACGTTATCAGTCGAGTGTTCCCAGTGATATTAGGAATCGCAGTATATAATGTGACGATTAACAGGTTTCAATGTCATGTGGTGCGGGATGAAAACGTGCATCATTGATTATGTTAACATATTTAAGTATGTTAGCTGTCAGAATGGAACATACTTGAAATCGATGAATTAATACTTTTCTTAAATTATTAATTCAATATCAATTTATTTATAAAGCATATCAGAATGAAGCATTTCATACATTGGAGATAACTGACCTGCCCAAATTTATAAATACATGTACGTGTACTTGATTATTCGCACAGTTCTTCGATAATTAAGCATCTAATTGATTTCGATTTGTTATCATTAGTACAGATTATCTCCCTCTCTATCTTTCTCTGGGTTTTCCATTAACATCATGTAATTACATTTCTGTGAAAATGATATTAACCCGGGATTCATCAAAATTGCAGAAATTGGAACTTTTATGCTGCGACTTCTAATATCTTCTTCTCGTTGGGAAGGAAATAATTATGATTGCATTGTTTAAATAAACAGAATAAAGTAAACAAATGAAGTACAAATGGAGTCGATACTCAAACCAAGAATAATAATTAGGATAACTTATTTTCAAGTTTAAACAAATGAAGTACAAATGGAGTCGATGCTCAAACCAAGAATAATAATTAAGATAACTTATTTTCAAGTTCAATGTGGAATTATCGCCTGTAGACGAGAGAGAACGAAGAGTTACGTAATAATGAGAATGCATGCCGTTGACTGCAATGTATAGTTGTGTACTAAATTATTACTGTGGGCAAAAATGACCAACAATGCAGTCGTTGGCTTGCAGTAGGCTATTTTTATCCACACAGAGCGACCTTTGACCCCTAGTCCATTCCTCTCCAGACGTAGACACAATCGGCCATGAAGTCCTCGATCCTAAGACTCCAGATCAGACTTATTAGCAACAGGCAGCCGTAGAAAATTATGTAACAAAAACATTACGTGATTTCTTGGAATCAGGAGGGACTCAGAATTGCGTAATGATGAAAGCGGGTGTTTGGGATTCATATACTTCTTCCATATCATCTTACTAATGTATCCATTTACTTCTGAAGGTCACAATGCCGACCGAGAGGAGGCAAATTGAGTCGGTGCCGAAAGAGATGAAGAAGACGTTCAGCGCCCAGCATGCCCAATCTGGCGGGCGGAGGCGGCGGAGGTCAATCGCCCAAAGACGACCCGATGCGGACATCTTCAATCTGGGCGACGCCATGAAGTCAGGCGAAATGAACCTGGACGACTTCCTGGGAACTCTGGACAAGCGATCAGATGTGACCATCGAGAAAGGCAAGGACGGTAAGACCAAGATCACTCAGATCCAACACGTGGACAAGGACGGGGTGGCCATCCCTATGATTGACATCGATGGGGATGGCATCCCGGACATCCTGGACCCAACCAAGAAGGCGGTCAAGCAGCAGAAAAAAGTGTTGACCATCACGGACCCTGCTGTTCTGGCGACCATCCAGGAAGACAAAGAGAAGAAAGCGAAGAAGAAAGACGAAAAACTCACCGATGAGGTCATGACAGATGCTGATATGTTAGCTGGACTGGGAACGAGAGCCAAGTACATTGCCATCAACATGGACGCAGATGATGAAGATGATGAAGACGATGATGAATCAAGCGACGATGAGGGCATCTGCAGCAAGTGCTGGTCATTCTGCTGCAGATGTGACCGCTGCAGGCAGATGCAGACAGAACACAAAGCAAACTCCAACCTGAAGAAAGATGACGAGGAAGCCAAGAGTGGAGCCAAGGCTGGCATGGCGGCTTCCGAGGTCGACGTGCCTGGAGAGGAAGCCCAGATGCCAGAGATGAAGAGGATGATATACAACTACAATCGTATGCTGGAAGATGATCCCGATGAGTTCAGAGATGTCCTATTCCGGGCCGTTAAGCTGAACGGAGTTGAAGTAGTGAAGTTGCTTTGTCGTTTGGCTGCAAGGAAGGGTGTGAAGCTTGGAAGTCTTGAAATGCGAGAGCCGGCGTCATCCGCTACAGTTCTGCATGTTGCTCTGCTCTATAACAACGAAGCCATCGCTGAGCATCTTATCCGAATGGGAGATACCGATCTGCTCCTGGCGACGTACACTCGTAAGGAATATGAGAACCAAACAGCTCTGCACTTAGCCGTTGCTAACGGCAACTTGAAATTGGTCGATATCTTGCTGAGAGGAGTGTCCAAAAGCGAAAAGAGACAGCTGATGAACACCGTAGCTTCTGGAACTTTCTTCCGCGAAGATCACCCGGAGGGACAACTGTGCCTTTCAGCCGCAGCCTGGTCCAAGAACAGCGAGACGCTCACTCTTCTCGCAAAACACGGCGCAAGTTTCGCGACTCAAAATCTGAAAGGCAACACACTGCTGCACAGCATTGTGTTGTCATCTGGCACAGATTCTAACCAGACACGGTATGAAAAGCTGATTGACAGGGTATTCGAAGCTGTTGGTGAATGGGCCAAGCAATGCAAATACACAACAAGAATCCCAGCGGAGAGGGAGTTGGAAGTTCATCGCAAACAGATTAAAACTTTCCACAAGTTGCTGGCTCTCCCCAATGACAACGGAGTCACTCCGTTGATCCTTGCTGCTCAAATCGGCTCCCCGCTGCTCATATATCTTCTGAATGTCGAGAAGATTTACAAGATTCCACAGTCTTCTTTCGGGTCAGTTGCCTGGGTAACCTATGACGTCAGTGACGTTACAACCTTTGCCAGAGATCAGTACAACAAGTTCTCAGTTCTGCACGTTTTGGCTCACAACAAGGGTTTGGGCCGAGAGGAGGGGGAAGAGAACCCACTGGAAGTCGAACCGATACGCTCGCTGATTCGAGCCAAGTGGAGCGTGTATCGCTGGGTATACATCGCCTGGTGCATCTTGCATTTCATGTACATGTGTGCCTTTACGCACTTCTCACTCAGAGTGACCCGATTGGGCAACCCGGACGAATCAGACCCTGAAGCGATGCAGGTCTTTGAAAACAACCATGGGCTGCATAAAAAGTTAGCGTTCCTCTTCGTCTTCCTGCCAATTTTCTATATCATCTCAGAGTTTCTCGACTGGTTCGGTTCTCGGCCATATGGCTTCCAGTTGATGCACAACAAGACGTTTCTCTCTAGGATGATGAAGAGGAGCAGGACGGAGTGGGTCATCACCGGAAATGGTCCGTACCGCATGGTGCTATTGCTCTACTCGTTATCTGGGATCACATGGAGCATCCACTTCCTCCATGACAGTGACCTTCAAATCGTCTTCTTATCACTGACCTTATTGCTCGGTTGGATCTTTGTCCTTTTCTTCACGAGAGGTTGTAGAGTCACCAGCAAATTCTCCATCATGATCCAGAAGATGTTCTTCCGGGATTTGATGTACTTCATGGCGGTTTACCTGGTCATCATGGTGGCCTTCACCTTTGCTGTCCACGCTCTGTACGCCGCAGGGCAGACCGAAGGGGGCTTGGGTATCGTGGATCTGTTGTACACCATGTTCAACATCGTCGTTGAGGTTGACGATAAGGATGACATGCCTGTTGGCAAGTACGCTGCACTCACAAAGGCGGTGATCATCATGTACACCGTGATGGGCGTGGTCCTGCTCCTTAATATGCTGATTGCGATGATGAACACCTCCTATGAAGTGGTCAGCAGCACAGGACACAACATCTACAAACAACAGCAGCTGTCAATCATGCTCATGCTGGAGAGACGCTTGTTCTGGTTGAAGAAGCTTTGTAAGTATTCCGAGAGCAACCTCTGGTACAAGAAGTGGGGCAAGTACAAGCGGGCCTACATCGACGTATCGACTACTAGTCATATGACTGAAGACGGGGTTGACTTAGCGGAATGATTACGTAATCTCTTGTTTGTGTATTGTGTGTCATAGACTCCTTGTTTACCCCAGCAACTCAGGAATCCGGAGCGGAAACTTTCAGTGTGTTTTTATAGTTTTAGTTGAATATTCATATATTGCCCCGCGTATGTCAACCTCATTATAATGCATGTCGTGTAGGCCTATTTCAGTACACATTAAGTATGTAAATGACGTGAGACGTTTGAATAAATTTGTTTGGCTTTACTTGGGCAGTTGTTTGTGATTTCCCGAAATGATTCGATTCAATTATACGCATACGTAAATAATTGAAGTGCGTTATGACTCGCGGTGTTTGCAGGCATCACAAGCATGGGGTCACTGACCTGTGTATTCATTGAAGACCCACGTGCCGGCTCTATTTGCAGTCATAACGTTCACGGCTTGAATTTTCCTCGGTCTTTGACCTTTCCAGTGAAGAATCCGACCATGACCTTCCACGTAACCTTGACCAATGGCGATGTCTCCGTGGACCCACGAAACCCAGAAGTTCTTAGTAATTATAATAATAATAATAAATTTATTTTATAAAGCGTAAAATCCATAAAAATGCTCTAAACGCTCTTTACATAATAAACAATGATGGCATGGATAAAAGGGAAATTAATAAAACAAAAGTGAAACACTTATAACAAATCCTGATAACATTCCGTAAAAAGAAGAGTTTTCAAATGTCTTTTAAAAACAATCGCATTATCGATGTCTCGTGGATTGAGTGGTAGCGAGTTGCACATGCGGGGCGAGCCATGCTAAAAGCTCGTTCATAAATTAGTGAAGAATTTGTAAAAGGAATATGTAAAAGATCTTGATCGACTGATCGTAAAATTCTTTGGGAAGCTTTCCTTCGCAATTACGACATAAATGACAGGCAGTCCTAAAAATAGTGAGTTACAATAGTCTAATTCTGACGATATAAAACAGTGTATTAATCTCTCGAGTGTACACGTTCCGTAATCTAAAAATTTCTTAATCCTGTTCACATTATGAATATAAAAACAGGACACTACACACAGTGCACACAGTTAACTACGCATGCGTAGTTAAAGGTGTGACGTCATAGTCCAGCATTGCAATTGTTGTTGCCACCGCAACCGGGTCAAGGTCGTTCACTTCCCTGTGAGCTGAGAATATATGTTGGCAAAGAATTTGGAAACTAAACTCCAAATTCTTTGGTGTTGGTTTAATTATATTGCATGGTGTACGTGTGGTCGGGAGAGTTTCCAGAAAATGTTATGAATTTCAGACCTTCTTTAATTGCATGACAAATTATAAGTAATATTAAAGAGGACCTCTGTTCATTTGGGAACCTTTTTAGATCGATTCTATGGGCTTTTGTGATTGATGAGTGACCATTTTTGAAGTAATTGGTCAACTATGAATGTTATTCAAGAAACATTAAAATACGAATTTCTTGCTCAGGCAGAGTAGCTTGAAACGAGATGAGTGCGAGATTTCTTTTATGAAAACTGCTGAGAGATCTGCTGACTCGACGGCTCCCATTGTGAACAATAGGAGAATTACTTTTATGCCGTCACGACGGTATGAAATCGAACGCGAGAGGAAAGCGAGATTTTAAACCTCTCAAAAGCGATGTATCTTGGAATTAGCCCACAGCAAGCGTATTGTCTAAATATTTGTCAGTCAAAAGACGTTTTTGTCTTTTGGGATGCATCCTCTAACATCCGTTAATAGTTCAAAACAATTAGAGGTCCTCTTCAAGTACAAACAGTAATGCTATCCAGGCGAGAGTGCAGCAGACATTCCGCAACCGGACACAGGCAACGATTTCTTTATTGTGATGCGCGCGCCTATTGGTTTCTTTCTTTTTCCTGCTTTCGCTTTCTTTTTTTCTTTTTTTTTTTTTTCTGGAAATCTTGTTTGCATTATGATAATACTTATTAATAATTATATTATTGGCTATAACTATAGTTTCCTGTGTAAATACAAACTCTATCCTACTATATAATTATTTGATTAGTAGTCATGATGTATTGCGTGTTATGTGATACATTGAATTTTATGCATGCAATCATGTCGATGTATAAATTTAAAAAAAAAAAAATAAATAAATAAATTTAGTCGCATACTCACAGCACATAGCTGGACCTTGTAAACTATAATAAAACACATGCCATGTAGGGAAAAAAAAGTCAGAAGTGGTGAAATGTAATTACAGTAAACTAAATCCCTGTATTTTAAAATTATGTGCGAATATAACTTCCACGAAGCATGTTCTAGGCGCAAGCCGGTACTGTTGCATAAATTACATAATATATAAATTATATTATTTTTATTTTTATTATTCTATATTATATAAATTATATGGATACCATTTTCCGCGTTCCAAATATTATTCGCAATAAATCAATAAATTAAGCCGTAGCCGCTCGCATTACGCCGTGTGTCGCCCATAAGGGCGCGTCGTAAACTTTATTGACAATGCGTGACGGTTTTAAAGTTTTCAAGAGCAGCCAGCATTCCGAGAGTTCGTTAAACTTTCAGCCAGACCTACTTACGCGGATTCATTTGAAGTAATCTGATATGTTGAACTACTTTACGCCACGCAAGCTGAGTTTACACACAAATCAAGAACTCTTCTCTAAGCATAGCAATGGAGGCTGCAAAGATAACTACAGACTATTTATACAAGAAGAATCCAAACCGAAAATGCTTGATTGAACTACAGAACGGAACTTCGTTCATCTTGACCAGGAGTCACTTTGAGCTAGGGGATGGCACGCGATTGTTCGAGGATTACCCAGAGCCGATCAAGGCCAAGTCTAATGCCGATTTCACCGTGGAGCAGGAAAGTAGGGTCGATGACGTCACTGTGAATGTTGCGTATCAGCTTGATCGAGCGGATGTGTACTTCGTTGTGAAGCTGCGTTGGATGACGGACAAGGATGTTCCGTCTTGTTGCTCGGGTTTCGTGGAAACGATGAATTTGAGCATCACCTCCTGCACCAAGTGGACCAACATGCAGCCCAAGGTAACGGTCAACTCGGCTGGAGTCAAGGCGAAAAGTGAGGCTCATCAACTCCAATACGGCAAAAACAGCTCAAAATTTGTAATCAGAATTCGCTGATGTCATATATCATTTCTTGTGTAGGCCTATACACGTATACATTGAATAGTGGCATTAATTAATTGAGTCGATTTCTTGTTGGTATAATTTTACAGTCGATCTCTTTTAAGTTTGAGGCCTATTAGGTGCTAGATTGTAAGAATACTTGACACGTTCAGAGCAAAAAAATCTAATCTGTCAAACTATATTTGATGTCATCGGTCATCGTCACCAGTTTTGTTTTCCGTGGTTTGTTTCTCTTTTTTTTTTTTTTTTTTTTTTTTTTTTTTTTTGCTGGAAACTTATATCGCTTATAAGTATTTGTATTCCACTCCCTCTCTGATCAATAAAGTCCAATTAAATCCCACGCACTACTCAACCGCAAAGTGATGCAGTGCTGGTAATGGCATCTACCATGTGTACAGTACGTGTATATCTGCGCTTGAATTTGTTCATGCAGAAGCCACTATAACAATCGGATACATAGATTTATAAATTATATAATATACTGCTGATGCTAATCAGCCTCATGACATGTCCGCCTCGAGACGGCAAAGAAACAGCGAAACCAGAACCACCACAAACTGCTTAACTATAAGAATGGTTTATTTTCAACGGAAACATTGTGCAATATTCACAGTGAGATTGACAAATATGCACAGAATTATAATCACGCTTTGCGGTGCAGAGGAAGTTCCAGTACCGGATCTCCGGATGACCTGCCAGTCCGCCTTCGCCCCCTCCCCAGAGACCAGCACCATGGCGTTGACCTTGGCCTCCTCGTATGGATCCTTCCATTCCACGTACTTCCGGTCTGATCCGGATTTTGAAGCAAGAGACAAGACGCTGTCTTCCCAACCAACGTGGAACATACTCCGCCCAGAGCAACTCAGAATATTTGGTGTCATTGTTTCGTAATCGGGAACTGTTCTTTCTCCCTTTGATCCTCTGAAGCGAGAAGAAGAAAATGGTGATTATAAGAGAGAAAAGATCAAGAATGTTCTACCTGTAGATCTGCGTCTTTGTATTATCTTCAGCTCCAACAATTATTTCATACTGCGGCTCAGATATGTTAGCTCGATAGAGAAGTATCCTCGCAAGCTTGCATGACGTGACAATAATATTAGAAGATAGTGTGTTGTTCTTGAAGAATAGTTGAAGGTCATTCGATAGTGATGCTACCGGGGTTTTTGCCACGAAATTGTAATCTGGAAATTTGAGTTGAGTCGCTGTATATATACCACGCTTCAGTGCTTTACCTAACAAATTGTCGAACTGCCAGATTCCTTCAGATCCAAATCCCGTAGAAATGGATCCCAATCCAATGCTGAGAGGTTCTGGATCTCTCCACTCCAAGAGAACCTTCTCATCCCGGATATTTCCCTCTCCAGCCCTCAGCATCCCATCCTCCCAGCTTATCCAGAAGGGACGCTTTTCTTGACAGTCCGTGATGTTCGGAGTGAAAGCCTGGTGGATGTAGTGTTGAAGTTGGTAAGATGTAACAAGACCCTACCTGTCGAACTGGAACATCCAACCTCCGTCTTCTCAAAATGGTGTACATGTTTCCACAGCATCCGAAGACGAACTCATACGCTGCCTGCGCTAAGTGGTGCTCAAACAAGGTGATGTGGGCGTCTGAACAAGTTGCTACGCTGAACGACTTCCACTTGTAACCATCCAGTCGCATCTGTATGCTGTTGTAATCATATGCATCTGGTGTTTCAAAATGCAATGAGTGATCTGAAAGTAATACATCAATTTAACAGTCTGTTAAGCAAGGCTTAAAAAGTGCGTACATGAAGTAGCCAGATCATAGAAGTTGAACATGACGGCACCCTCTGGGTCTGCCGATCTGAGTGAAATCGCGTGGATTGTGAAGACATCAGAATCGTCGTATGACAAGAACTCTCTTTTTCCGAGTTCACCTTCGCCAACGGATAAGCGAGTGTTGTTCCACTTGATCCAGAAATCTTTGTAGCCTTTGCATTGCATGATATCTGGAGTGTCTTCAGTTGCGACCAATTCTTTCTTGTCATTCTTGAAGATGGAGGAACGTGTGTTTCCGTGTGTTCCCAGAATCACTTGGAAGCCACTTGCATAGTCCTGAGGCTTTTGGCTGAGCATAATGACAGCATTCGAACAGCCGAGAGCACGGAATTGGAAGAACGGTCTCGGAGCCGAGAACCAAGTCAAGTCATGGGTGTCACTAGATGTTGTCTTCAGAGTGATATCATAATCTAGAATTGAAGTAGAATTATGGTGCTCAGGTTTTTTTTAAGCTGAACATACCTCTATGGTTTACAAACTCCCATGAAGCCTCAGCACTACCCGTCATCCCAATTGCATCAGGAATGAAGGGAAGGGCTAATTGCAGATACTGGTTGTCGTTAGCGTATTGTCCTGTTCCGAACCTCAGCACACGCAGATCCCAAGAAAGCCAGAACCATCTGGATTGCGTGCAGCTCAAAATATCTGGAGTTGGAACCTCTGTTGCAATGTCTGCAGAGTCCGCTGAGTCTCTAATGGCAGACTTGGTGTTGTCCCATCCTCCGATGATCACCTCAAATGCATCAATAGCTGTGACTTTCTGTGTAGCAGCAATGATAACTCTCAAGTCACTGCATGCCTTGACCTTAAAAGCAACACTTTTTTGGCCTCGGACACTCTTCCACAGCTTTGAGTAATCGATCGTGACAGGTGTGTTGAATATGGAACTTCGAACTGCAATATGAGATTACTTGTGATATATATCAATTTAACACATATATCTGACAATACCTGATGTCTGTGCAACTTGCCAAACACCATCAACTGGGATGTCATACATATTTTCTTGTCGTACCACAGCAAGACCGACTGCCACAATCCTGATGTGAGGCTCGATTGAAGACGCCATGAATATTCCAAGACCGAATTGTCCTTCGCCAACTGCGATTCCTCTTTTGTTCCAGCTGACCCAGAACCTTTTGAACCTATCACAGTCCAGGGCAGGTGCGGAATCTTTCCTAGCTGTGACCTCTCCTTTCCAATCGATGAGTTCGGCCCTGATCAAATATATGCCCTTGAATTTTACACCTTTATATACAATTATACAAATGTACCTGTTCGTTCGATGTTTCCCCAAGAGGACTGTATACGCCGCAGTTTCATTCTTGAAAGGAGTGGTCAGTAAATGGACTGATGCATCTGAACATGCACGAATACGAAATTCAATGTACTCTCCACTCGGGAAAAATACTGCTTGATCTTTGTATTCTGGAACTTGTTCAGTCTTCACTGTGAACTGATCACCTGCAAAAAGATAACGTGAGCCCCCTTCATCTGCCATGGTAATATCCCAGCCTACCCTCATAATTGACCATTTCCCATTCGCCGATAGATCCCCATCCAGTTGAAACAGCAATCGCAACAACGCCAGTTGGGTGGTCAATTTTAGTGTGCTGCATGAGGACACCAACACCAACTTCCGTTCCTGTACCAACTTGTAAGCGGTATTCGTTCCAATGAAACCAAAAATATCTGCATAGAATTGATTACATGCCTCTGAGTCATTATTGGTATGAATTCACACTTAGCCTCGTCGCAGCTCAGCAGAGATGGGGTGTCAGCCGTGACTACATTCCCACCATAATGAGATTCTCGGATCACAGACTTCGTATTTCCAATAATACCAAGTGCTACTTCGTAAACGTTGTCACTAATTTCATCCTCTGTTTCACTGAATATGATGTGGGCATCAGCACAGGCTTGCACTTTCATGACTATATGATCTTGATCCACTACAGACACCCAGTTCTGTGTATAAGTGTAGCTGTCCACAGTTTCAAAAGTAATTTTCTGCACTGTAAAAAGTAGGTATAAATAGAGAGAAACAGTTGATTAAACCCACTCACCTTCATCTCGTTCAACCTTCCACACTGCAGGTTCATCCTGCTTCGAACCAAAAGATACAACATTGATATGAAACATCGATGAGTCATCAAGACTCAATAATTCTTCTCCTTCCTGGTTCAGCTTCAGAGTCTTACGACCCCAGGTTAATGTGAAATGAGCATAGGCAGTACATTCGAGAATGCCTGGGGTGTCGTATGTTTTAGACAGGGCTGGTCCAGAAGAAGGCATTTTCTCAACTGTGGTCTTCATGTTGTTCTCAGCACCCAGAATGATCAGATAAGTGTCCTGTTTAAGTTGACCTGTTTTCTTGTGTAGAACGACGTGGATGTCGCTGCAGGCTTTGACTGAGAACTTCAATGATTCTGCTTTAGTTGACATCCTGATGCGTGTCATTTCATCCGTCTTGTTTGTAAATATAGTGTAGCTATTCGAGAGTGTTGTATCTGGGATGAGTGTTGTAGATGGAGGAGCTGTCAAGTACAAAGTGGGAGAATGGTTTCATTTGCACCAAGTACTCACCAGTAGATAGCGTTGGCTCTCCAGTTGGCGGCTGTATGACTAGAATTGAAAGTATCTCAATTATGCAAACATGGCAACAGATAATCACAATGCTCACATTCACTGGTATTGATGAACCAATCTCCACTTGACCCAAACCCAGTAGAGAATCCTACGTTTGTTATATGGTCGAGATGGTCCACAGCAAGACCCATAAATTCAGCTTTAAATGGAACTTCGCCATAACCAACACTTAATTTAGTGGAAGACCATCCAATCCAAAACATCTTAATTTCATCACAAGCTAAGATGTCTGGCGTCTGCACTGATGCTTCTCCATCTTCTTCTGCAGCGACTGATGTCCGGATTACAGACTTGGTATTACCCCATCCTCCAATGATAATCTGATAGGTTGACACAGTGGTGGTCAAAGGTAGAAGGCCCAGAGCAAGTTGTGCTCCACTGCAGGCTCTGATACCAACAACCAAGTGATTGAGGCCAAGGGTGCTGGTCCAGACGTAGTTGAAACCCCATTGGTCTGGTGTATGCAGCATTGCTTGATCAACTGTGGAACATACAGGTAAGCAACGTCACGTTAGACATAACATTTACTGACCGTGAACATGAGGGATTTGCCATTCGCCAGGAAGGCTCCCAATAGTTCTAACAGATAAGTACTTGATATCAAGCGGTTCAGGATCATTCAGGGATATAAATAGGTAATCCAGGTTGTGTCCCATTGAAATAGCGATCAATCCATCCTCCCAGCTGATATAAAACTCCTTCATCTGATTACAACTCAACAATTCAGGAGTGTCAATCACCACAGGCTTAGTAGTTGAGCTTGTAATTCGAATTATACTGGACCTTGTGTTACCATCTTCCCCGATGGTCAATTCATAACGATCAGAAGAGCTATTTTTAGTAGTTGTCAAGATGATCTTTGCATTGGAGCATGCTTTCACGCGGATAACAGCATTTTGTCGTGTCTTGTCTAGCTCCATCCAAGTCAAGTAGTTGTACATGCTTAGTCCGTCAGTGAACACTGTGTAGGCATTACCTGTGGAATGGGGAGTTAATAGAATAGTTCTTTAACTACATAGACCTGTACCTTTCTCATTGACAATGAACCAACTAGCGTTGGTACCCGCAGGGGAAGCAAAAGCCAGAGCAGTGGCAGATATACCTGTGTCATCATAGCCAATCAGACCTTCATCTTTCACAGGACCCTTTCCAAACTTCAGCTGTTTCCAATTCCAATCCACCCAAAACAGATTGTTTTGGTCGCATGCCAGAATACCCTCAGCGTTGACCTTTGCCAGGTCACTTCCATTACGTGTAATCTTGATTTCATTAGTGGTTAGTTCAACTTGAAGTGATTTTTCACCAACGCTGAACAGATTCTCAGACAATTTCAGAATTGCTTTAGAACAGGCTCTAATTGTGAAGAACATCATTTGGTCTGGATTTCTGTTCGTCAACCAAAAATCTGAATCCGGCCCAATGGTCTCAACTCCAATGGCTGACACTACGAAAAAGCAACAAGTTAACTTTCTTTACAAATAATAAATAAATTGATATACCTTGGGATCTTTTGAACTTCCATTTTGCTTTAACACTGGCACCGTTTGATACTGATACTCCACGAATCCGAGAGGGAATCTTATCTGGATCTTGCCACTCGATGATAGGGTGCTGATTCATGCCTCCCTCACCCAATCGGATTAGGCCATCTGCCCAACCTATCCAGAATAGGCGAGGCTCAAAGCAATGGATGATCCCAAATGCATGTACTTCATCCATAATAACAGGTTGACCATTGATGAACTTTTTAAGGACTATTTTAGAATTTTCTTCAGTGCCCAGAGATATTTCATAAGAGTGAGCATTGGCGATTTGTGGTGTCTCAAAAAGGAGTATGTTGGCATCCTGACAGGCTGCAACTCCAAAACTTAGAGCTTTCTCTTGATTTTGTGGAACCATCCAGATTTGGTTGTAATCACTGTCACCAGGTGTGATGAACGAGTAAACATCATCTGCACAAAGCAAAACATTTATGAACTGAATATTGACTCCTTGTAAACAAAGAAAACTCGCCATTCAAAGAGTTGAACATCCACGTGGCCGTGTTGCCAATGCCAGAGGCGAACGCAGCCGTTGTTATCCTTAGAGGTTCTGAATCCTTCCATACAATGATTCTCTGGTTTCCAACCACACTTCCCGCGCCCAGCTGAATGAGACCATCGGCCCATGAGATCCAGGTATCCTTCCTCACTTCACGATCCACAATATCTTCGACAGTCTTGACGGCCACCAATTCTCCATTTCTCAATAATCGTATTGTCTTGTGTGGTTCACTTTCATCATAGCCTATCAGGAACTCATATGCATTGGAGCCAGTGATGCCAGTGACCTCAGACAGTGCAACTGAGGCGTGGGAACACATGAGGATTGAGAAGGTCAAACTCTTCCGTTTAGTCACCGTGAAAATGGCATCGTCATAGACTTTGTTGCCAGATGTCCCCATCCAGAGGTCCACACCTGTGATGAATATTATGACAATTGGCTTGAAAGAAACTACAGTATAATCTCGATATGTCGAATTTCAAAGGACCGTCGAAATCACTTCGAGTTATAGAGCCTTCGAGATATAGTAACATGGATCAAGCATGGTAAAAAAAATGAGTTGAGTTGAGTTTTGTCTTCATAGTCACGATGACGAGAGTACGTGCAGAGACGAAATGGTGACCTAACACTGCCCCCGCGCTCCCCTCGCTCATCAATATACAATGTATTTATCCCCTTTGAGGTCTTGGGTGCCTATCATAATGTCTCTGATATTGCCGATTTGAAAAAGATCACAAACGCTTTGTAGATTTCTGTAATCGTTGCATGACTTTAATCGATGCCGACCACAAAGGAACGCATTAAATGAGGCTGCGTATCTTTGTTTTGACATCTAGTAATTGCAAGCATGAATTAATAAGATTAGGGAGTTATATACTCTGAGAACCGCTCGCTGTCAACTTCGAGAAAGGTGTGAATGACACCGATTGGACGCTCCGAGTCGAGCAATTAATTCAGACAGCTTTGTTCAATCACAGGCAAAGTTTCTCTAGCATTCAACTATGCAGGAAAATTTTGTTAAAATTTTTGTTGAAAATTTTCAGTTAACCATTTGACATATATAAAGGTATCAAAAGTTATCCACAGGGAGGGAAAATGCATGAGTTAGACATATCGTTACATGTACGGGTAAAGGTAGGGACTCGGGCCGGGATTTGAAATGGCTTCAAGTTATACAACAATTCGAGTGATGGGAGTTTGACATATCGATTTTGTATACATTGTATGTAACTTTGCTTACCTGGAACTGCATGGAACGTCCATCCTGCACTGTGTATACTCCACAGACTGACGGCAGTGACTGGCATGGGCATGGGATCTTGGTATGACAGCAGTCTGTAATGAGGATACCTTCCACGGCCTAGTTGAATGTGGCCATCCTTCCATGACACCCAGAACCATCGGCCATCCGTGCATGTCAGCAAGTCAGGTTGAGTGACAGTTTCCACTCGACTGTCGATTCTGTTTGTAATCACAGCACTGTCCTTGTTGATGGCTACTTCGTATGCGTATCTTCCATCAACTCTGTTCTGCATTGAAATCAGGGCACCATCACATGCTTCGATCTTGAGCTCCATATAGCTCAGCGTGCCCACAGTAACCGTCATTTGGTACTCTCTTTTAGGCGGTGTTCTGTAGAACACAAATCCATCTGGAGTGAAAGATAAAGATCAGCTTGGTTATTAAAAAATCGCTCTCTTACCTGGAACTAAATTTAACTCCCAGTCTCCCTCTGCTCCCCATCCAGTAGATACAGCCAGGCCATGAATAGGAAACAAGCTGGTGCCTGCGTAATTCATGAACATGTCTCTGCCTGTATCGGTTCCAGTTCCAACTTCAATCATATCATGTTCCCAACTAATCCAGAATTCGCGGTACTCGTCACACGAGAGAATTCCTGGTGTATCCTTCGACACCAGTGAAGCGGACAATGTTTCATTGCGGATGAATGACTTCTTGTTGGAAGCTCCACCTAGGACGATTTCATATGTGTGCTCTGCCGTGAACCCTGGGTTGGAAGACAGTGCGATGTGAGCGTCATTACATGCCTTAACACTGAAGAGCATCCACTGCTTGTCCTTCACTGTCTGGTGATAACGATCGTATGAGTACGTTGAACCAGTGTGTAACTTGATCAAAGACTCTACAAAATGAAATAGACGAAATAACTTGCGCATAAGTCAGCACACTGGAGACATACCATTAGGTAAAGACCAATCAGCCTCAACATCAGAGGAAAATTTGAGAGCTCTGAGTGTCATGGGCTGAACAAGAGCATTGAATGCCATGCCTTCGTGCAGCTGCCCAAGTCCAACTCTCAGTTGCTCGCCACTGAATTCAAGCCAATATGACCTTTTCATGTCATTGGACAGAACATGGGGCACATCCACCGAAGCGACCACATTGCCACCTGGTGATGACGCCAAAACGACTTTCTTGTTACCAGACGCCCCTAGGATGAGATCATAGACAAAAGAATGCCCGTCGTGCAGCGATATGATGGCATCCCGTTCGGCTTTCAACTGGAATACAAGAGTCGGCTTCTTGATAGGAAACCATGCCAAACTTTCGCCGGGAAGGGTCTTGAGGAAGGTTGAGTAATCTGTATAGGAATGACTATTATGAACGCATACTATGGAAATCTTATTTCATAGCTTGGACTCTGTACTACTTTCCTTGTTACTCTGACCATTCTTGAAAATTGCTAGGCTTACCTTCCATCTGACCAAAGAGCCAAACTCCAATTTTGTTTCCATCTGTTCCGCATGAAAGTGCGTTGATATCAAATGTGTCATCTCTTTTGTCATAGCTGATAACCAGTTGTTCTCCAATGATCATTCCTTTGCCAACACGTACCATACTTCCACCCCAGTGGACCCAGTAGTAAGTGGGGGCTCTGCAGCTTAGGATATCAGGAGTGTTTCTCTTCACCACATCCCTTCCTTCAAGAGTGTCCTTCCCTATCATAGACACTGTGTTGTCCTCAGCTCCTAGAACTATTTGATATGAACTGAATGTGGCGTCACGGATGTAAGTGCTGAGGACAATGTAGGCACTCGAACAAGCTGACAACTGGAAAACCAAAGAGTCCTGATCAAACACCGTTTGCCATACTTCGTCGAACGGATGTCTGCCGTAGGTTGTGAAAATTGTGGATCGTCCTGCATCAAAGTAAAATTGTGCGAGTGCTAAGGTAGAATAGACTAATCCACATACCTGTGCCATGGCTGATAAGCCACTCAGCGTCTTCTTCAGAAGCGGACAGGTGAGCACTGACAACTGGCGTCATATACATGAGAACGCTTTCAGAGAAGATCACATCGTCCATGTCATCACCCTTTCCAAGCATCAAAGATTCGTCAGACCATCTCAACCAGTATTTGACGAGCCCTTGGCACTTGAGGGTGTGGTTGGTGTTGAAGAATACTGTGCGGTGGGTGTGTGAGATAGGGTCCTTGATACTGACATCAATAGTCATGACATCATTATCAAACTTGGTTCCCAGATTGATAGAGTACATAGCTTTGGTTTGTGAGACCTCAAAAGGATCATCGCTGAGAAGGACGTGTGCGTTGGAACAGGCTTTGACTTCGAAGCTGAGGGAGGACAAACCACGGACGTCAATCCAAGTGCCAAGTCTCTCTAACTTTTTCCCTTTAGTCCGAATGAAATATCCAGAGCCTGTGAATGTGAAATATAGTGACTTTGGAGCAATCACTGACTGACCAACCTTTGAAAAATTTCCATTCATTGTAATCCTGCCCATTGCCAGTGATTCCGAAAGCGTTTACCTCGTGGGGATTGGGGTCAGCCCACCTCATGAACTCACGATCGCCAACGGTCAGTCCACGACCAACACGAATTTCTCCAGCGTAGAAGGAGATCCAGAAGTAGCGCATCTCATCGCAGCTGAGAGCCGCCTCCGTCCGTTCTCGCACTCTGGGTTTCGTGTCTGTGGTCTTTTGGATGTACGAGGTGCTTGTGCTCACCATGACCTCGTAAGCTGTGACGATGGACTGCGGCTGCGTGCTAAGCGAGACAAGGAATTTCCTGCAGCCCTTGACGCCGAATCGCATGACGTGACTCTTGGTTTCTGTGATCCATAACTCGTCGAAGGCTGACTCCTCCTTCGTATGTGCAGTTGCCATTAGGACTGTAAATGTATTATACAATGCAGTCACAAGTCAACCTGATAAGTTCATTGGGCTCTGTAGCTTTGATCATAAAGGGCATAAATAGAATTCAGGCAGTTATGGCATTATGCAAAAGCGGATATTTTTCCCCGACCTTCTTCCTTGCGAATCCAGTAAACACTTGGGTTTTCTACTACATGACCCCCAGCCAGAGACACCACGTGCACCTCGTGGGCTTCCGCAGATTCATCTGTGAAGGAAATGAAGGTCTTCTGGTCGACCTCCTGACCTCTTCCAGCACTTATGGTCTTGTTCTCCCACTTTACCCAGAAGTCTCTGCAAGAATTGAAGGTTTTATTAAATATAATGCAAAGGACCAACCCCTAACCTGAACTCATCACAGCTGACCAGACCCGCCTCTTGGCTCGATGCCAACTCTTCTCCAAGCATACCTCGGAGGATGGTGGACGTGTCATGTAGCAAGACGTTGTAGACATCCTTTCTGCGATTTGTGGGGTTGCTCTCAAGAGCAAGACGGATTTTTCCGCAGCCCTTGTATTTGAATCTCAGGAATAGATTCTCACTTGTCAGCAAGAACTGCTGGTAGTCCAGCGCTTCATTCGTTTGGAAAATGTACCAGTCTTCTCCTGGAAAACAGCATCCAACTTGGCTTAATAATGGTCCCATGATCATCAAAGGACATGTTGCTACTTGATGTTTGTGTATTGAATAAAAGCCATAGTTTAGTCTAATTTATATCGAAAGTTTATCATGTAAATTTGTAAATTTAGTTAACAATGCTAAAATGATCAGACCAAGAGTATTATTGCTAACTTTTATTTCTTAAAAGGGCAGTGCAGACTAAGTGTTATGATAATCAATCATCTCATGTCAATGACCTCAGCTAATATCAACTCAGATGACCCCTCGTGCGTCTTGAGCATGCAACACGAAGCCCCCCGCAGTAGACAATTGTGGGCCTATAATTTATTAATTTTATATATGTCACTATAATTATGCACATGTATTATTTTGAGAAAAAGGTTATTTTAATATATCCCGTAAGTTAAAGCAATGATATAATAGCAGTGACCTTATTACATATATCAGACTCAGGAAGCCGGTGATTGGCGCAACTTTTAACATTTCTCCAGGCTACAGATCATCTGTGCTCTAGGCTGACATATAAGGCATGGGTCTCGCTCATCATTGCTTCGTTTATTTGGCTCTCTTATATGTTTATATAATAAACTGATTGCCAATTGTATCATGGTTGTATGGGGATTATCATTTCACTGCGATCAGTTGAATGCATTATTCCGCAAATCGCCGTAATTCATCAACGCCCTATCGAAATGGCTATCGTAACACAACGCTATCAGTGATAAGAGCGCACTGCCCACTGCCCAGTATCGACCACTTGTCGGAACGCTGATTATAGAAGACGGTCGCACTGTACGCGCAGGTCATCCTCGGTAATCAACTGACCATTTTGGGGTGGCCAGCGCGAAAACGGACACTTGTAGTGCCTTAGCCTGGTCTCCCTGCATCATCATACTATCATCATCATTACTACCACTAGTCTGCACCCGGAAGAAAAAAAAAAAAATAAAATAAAAAAAAAAATTCTCCCCGTTTAATTCACATTGATGTATGTTGTTGTTAAATAAATGATTTCTCTCTCCCATTTGATTGATCAAACACAATTCAACCCTGTCAATGGACTTCCGGTCATGACCGTCTGACTCCCCCCCCCTTTTTTTTTTTTTTTTTTTTTTTTTTTTTGGACCAGAAAATAATATAAACATTATGACACGATTATTATATATAAAATTTCATTTAACCAAATATACATTTAACTGCGAGGGAAAACGGGTATGAATTGTAATTCATTTACCTGTTACCTGATTAAAAGCATGGCGAACGCAACACAACAATCGCTCATGCCGGTTTTATTGGCTCACATAAAAGGATACTGTAGTGAAAAGCCGACACAATTGATAAAGTACGCTGCTTTGTGTAGTTACTTCATTATAAATTAAAGATTGAAAAGGAGACACAATTATAAATATAATGTGTATGAATAGACACTTGTGGTTTTACGACTCTGTCATCAGTCAGTTGCATTACATGGGCGCCAGAAGAGAAGCCCGGGACCAGGGTATAGCCCCCTACCCCTTTCGATAGATCCAACTAAGGGGCCATTATCGTGCATGTTACCATAATAAACTGCATGAACAGGAACACACGATGCATATTCATTCCTAATTATAATTTTAATCAAGTTAGTAGAATTGTACATGCAACACTTACCCAAATTAGCGACATCCCCCTGTTGTGCTTGATCCACGTGATATGTCAATATAAGCAGCAGACACTTCAGGCACAAATAGAATTCCCTCATCTTGCCTCGATCTCGATCAAAGCGCCACGGCTCCTATTATTATGATCTGATGACGTAATACCTTCTTGGGTCAATTCTTAATTCTCATAGGCCCTATATTTGCTTAAATGTGATAATATTGTAAGGATATCGACCTGAGAATTATCAGTACGGTAGACACAGCCGACGCCCCTGCCGATTGGAGAGCGATTTGTGAAGTCACCCTGGCCCTTACACTTATGAAAGAGCCAACGAAAACGAGGCTGGGCCACCGCGTTGCCATGGTGGCCAAATAAAACAAGCATTTGAATTATGTGAATCTGAGTTTCATTGTTTCTTAACTAAACAGTTAGCCGAACTTGTTTGTCAGTTGTCACGGAAGCGAATATAATTCAAGGTTGTTTTCGTCCGTTTGACGATGTTTGCGTTGGCTTCACGTTCACTCGCTTCAAAATGCGTTCGAGTTTATTTTCACGAGATACGAAGTCTAGACGCGACTAGGTGTGCGGTCTGGTCAGGCATCAACACCCACAACGATTATTGCCAGCGTAAGAATATGCTTTATATCGGGAATGAGAGATGTTAACTCTTTAGTCTTAACAAGTTAACTTATACACTAACAACTAAAACACTTAACAAGTTAAATGGTTAAAAACTTAATATTAGTTCATTTGGCAATAACGGAAATATATTTCTTTATACTTCTGTTGTACTTGCTTACAAATCCAAGTTCCCTTTACATATAACTATAAGGCCCTCCTCACCCAGGGGTGCCCAAACTTCGTGCCCGGGCCGCCTTAGAATGCCCGCTTTCGGCCCTTACTTTGGTTCCAATAAACACTTTCCATTTGTCCTCGCTTCGGCATTTCCCTTGGCCCGCGGCCTTCTCTAAGGTTAACAACTATCTGGCGCTCTCCATAAAGAGTGTCATAAGCCTAATTAACTTTAATTGCAATATGAACGCTGAGACCATAGCCATATGACCCTAGTAAATTCGGACTTGTGAGTCGATCCCATAAACGCATGCGGTTATCGACTTATCACCAAATGTTTTTTTCACATACATGTATGTGGAAAACAATGTCTCGGAATCGTTGGGCATGATGGAAGTAACACAATGAACATCTTACAGCATGAATTCGAGAAATGAGTTCCAAATATCGAAACACTGCCTTGCATATCTCGGCTACTCTTCAATTAGCACCCTCTGCTGCTAAAAAACTACAGTAGCGATCTCACAAGCATCGACAGAAGATGTCCGCCATTTTTTCGCTCAATTCGGTTCATGAATTCAGAGCTGGTCGTCTCGGTATAATTACAGTTTACAAGCTAACGTCCGCGAGGTCCGATCGGGTCTCGAACCTGGGACCTCGACCGGTCGGTATAGGATTGCAGTACGGGTCAAACCGCCTGAGTGTTAATGAGTATTTGTAAAAATTACAGATTCACAGCCAATGTGACGCACGTGCTTGCCAAAAGGCGTGCTCCTCATATCGATTTATGCTCATTTTAATTCATAGATCAAACATCTTGATATGTAAGCATTCAAGGGGATGTAGCTCAGTGGTAGAGCGCTCGCTTCGCATGTGAGAGGCCCCGGGTTCAATCCCCGGCATCTCCACATTACCTTTTTTCTATTTAATTTTTATTTTTATTTCTAGAATTACCTTCTTGTATTTTGCAAAACACGTGGAGACTCCATGCTTTTTGGCTAAGGCTGTATGTTATCGTGTTTTACTTTTTCTGTGGTTAAATTAGCGAATTCCGTGCGCTACCGGTTGCTGACCCCCAGACCATTAATTGAGGTTGCTGCTAAAAAGGACAATTCCTCAAAACGAATCACGCTAATTAATTTCGTCATTTTGGATTCCGCTATAATTATGAACAATCGAACTCTTCATGATGATCAATTTTATTTGGCGCCCAGGACGGTTGGTATTAAATTGCATGCAGGAATGAAGTGCGAAGAGAAAAAGTGCATGTTGGAGAATATTATCATAATACTTATGATGCAGAGTGGACACTATAGTTACAAGCATTAAAATCGATGTAAAATACTATAATTATGAGATCTGCATGACAGAACCGACATGACGCAGGTACCGTAATGTGTACAGGTGCTTGTGTTCCGTGCGCATTTCGTGAGCATGTATAATATCAGCTATAGAATCATCGTTTGACCTTTCGTGCGTTTTATCCCCTTTCGCTCTGTTGCACAGTGAATTAGCAAAAACCGGAAGAAACAGTGTTTTTTCGAGCAAATAATTAAATGCCTGCTGCATACATTGATTCTCATCAGTTCACATCAGTTCAAGGCAAATTCTAGAAAATAGTTACGAGTCGAATCAACGAAGAAATAATTTTGTAGGCTTAGAATTATCAAGGAATACGTGCAGGGGGTAGGATTTCCTTCTCGGATGAGAGAAGGAAAAAAAAAGGTTAATTCGATGCATCTGATTATTGACCGATCGGACCGCCAAAAAATGCTAGCCCACCGCGTACACCCGACCGCCATACAAATTACGTAATGCATAGCGATGAGAGTGACCAGCTGTCGTTGGACGCTGTGGTACTGATGATGAGGCATTTTGGACATTAAACCAAACAAGTGATCAGCAAACGAATAGGAGGCCTCTTTGGACTACCGCAATCGGTGAGGAATTCAATTCACTCAAATCTCATTCGGAGTCGGATGAATCTGTTTGAAGACGTTTCGATTCGTATTGCCACGTGGTCGGTTTACTCGAATGTGTTGTTCGATTTAGCATTGCTTTCAATTGGCACCTAAATTGGATTCTCAATTGGTTAAATTTAATTGGTTAATTAGTTAAATTGGTTTCAATTGAAATCGGCCCACGTGTAATCATTGAGGTAAAACCTCGACTGCACTCTTGAACTTCTCACGATTGAAATCCTTCTCTGTCCTTTTTGTCACATTCTCCAATGTTCTTGACAGAAATTTCCTTCCAACAACGTACGGGGTGAACTTCAGTTTCGACGTGTCGGATTCTTCCTTAAATGGCTTCATCCGCCAATAGTTCTTACCCAGCGCGTTCAAACTCAATTTCGATCTGGTTCTACCAGTAACCTTTGTACCAGCGTACTCAAATGATGATTGCAGCACTTGGTAACATATAACAGGGTCGAGGAATACCAATGAGATCCGTTTTACGCACTTCGTTTTCACTTCGTGTTCAATCTGCGTGTAAGCATGAGAATGGGTAGGCCTACGACTTCACGTCCAAAGTCCTTCCTTCCCATAAACTTCCCCATTTCACCACACAAATCCTAATTGCGTCTTCCGTGCTACTTTCCGCCATCGAAAAAACTGGTTTTGTCGGGGAAGGGCGTGTTATTGTTTTTGTAGCTAAGCAATTCTCTCGTAGGCCTACTCAGTTCTTTTGATGCATTTGCAAGCTTCGAAGAGTCCCAACTCGTCTATGGGTTGGTTCCGAACCATTGGGTTCAAACCCTTTTTTTTAATCTTTTTTTTTTTTTAGCAGAAAAATCAATAGAATCGATGTACTGAACGCTTGCAGTATATTCGTCTCGTTTTTACTACATGCAATCGTAGAATGGAGAAAGATTTTGAACATTACCAAAATTACGAAATGCACAAAAAAAAAATTGCATTGAAAAGTTACGTGTGTGGGTGTGTGTGTATGTGGGATAATTGGAGCTATTATGGAGGCTTCTTCCAATCATGTCTATAAAGTCTCATTGTGTTTTCTTGAGGTGGGGGGGGGGGATATGTTTTAGCCTCTGCTTGGCGTAATGACGTAATGACGTAATGACGGTTTAATTAAAAAGATAACACCACCCTTTTCAGATGAGATTCATTTAATACATTATCGATTTCATGAGAATCAGAATATGTAGACAATGCGAATTTATTTTTAATTACCGATAAATCTTTATTCACCATACAGCTGGGTCTGATTTTCACCTGTCGCCTTCATTCATTGATTGCATAATTGTTCACCTGTCAGATTGGTGGCCCAAACGGTGCTGAATTGGGCACTATTTAATTCACCAACATCTTCTTCTTTTTTCACTACAGTAATCAATCTCCATTGCTATGTCATAGTGTAACTTGTACATCTTCTAATGAGAGAAATTAATTAAATTTAAAATGATGATTTTAGTAAAATTATGCTTTAAAAATTGTATTACTGCAATTCATATGGTGAATGTTCATTAAGCACCTTATTTACGTCAAAATTCTCTGTCTCAAGCAGTCTGAACATTGATTCTGCTTTGGATTTGGATTAGGGTGTGAATATTAATAAAGATAATTAATTTGTATGCATATTTAATTACCGTTATGAACTATTGTGCGAATTACCAGCGTACTTTATTTCTGTTGAATATCATTATTCAAATTAGTTTCACTGCCAACTTTACAATGCTGCTGTGAGTCGGAGGCCCAAATAATTCTGCTCTTTTCCTCCCTGATTTGGTCACTCTATTGAGGTACTGATCGGGTTTCCTAGCTGACAGAGGCAAATTGGTACAGGCAATTTTATCAATAACAACAAAAGATGCGATTTTCCGGCCGCTATCTGTATACAAGGCCATCCGTTTTGAAGCCGACGATTACAGGTATAAAGTATAGAAACTAGGTTGAACATTTGCTGTTCGGAGTGTCTCCGCATTTCCTCTAACCAACGGATCTGACTGCGCTCCCACACGGCGACGACTTTCAAGGGTGAAAGGACAAAGAAAAATATAAAAACAGTAAGTATAATTCCATTGTTACTTTGAGATACGAGTTATTATATAGAAAATGGAGCCAGGCTTCATTAAAAAAATGAGCAAATAGAGTTTGAGCCTATTATGCATGACGCATCGGATTAGATCCTAATTATTATTCCTCTAGCCTCATTTAAATAGAAGCTTGTGAAGCCAACGCAAACAAAGGCAGCTGTAATTCTTCTTTCAAATATTGTCTCCCTACAATTCGCCCTTGCAACTGTTGCCTTTGCCCTCTGAGTTGTCTTCACCGTTCATTTCGGTTTTACTCAGAACAATGTTCAGTTGTTTCCATTTCTGCTTTGGTTCTTGATAGTGTGTTTATTCTAATAGATACATTCAACATAAATTGATACAGCAAGGTGAGTTGCGAATCAATTCATTCAAATATGTGGCAATTGTGAAATCTTTCGTGAGATTAAACCTGACTATAGTGCCTTGGATTATTTTATAGCTCAAAATCGTGGAACCAAAAGTTCTTATTAGCATAATGAAAAGTGTACAAAAGTCAGTTCTATGCCAATATTTGCTTTTAATATTTATATAATATTTATTTCGAATGTACGTGTACTTGCAATATGACAGAGAAAGAAACTAAAATCTGGGTGTTGAGCATGTGAGAAAACCTATGACGGGACCCTCCCCCCTTCCCCCCACCCCCTGGGCTAAAAACTTATAACACTAAATAACGACATAATTTCAAAGCATTAGATTTTATCCGATTGCATCGGTCGCCAGTTTGTGAGGCCTAAGTGTTGACAGATCCTGTGCATGGACGAGGACGGAGCCTGGTAGCCCTCAACGCATGCACAGGGGTCAACAGCTTAAAAGGGACACACAGACTCACTTTAGAGCTGCTTAGCAATAATTGGCATAAAATGCTGCTCAAATTAATAATGAAAAAAAAATAAAAATAAACATATAATATTTAGATGTATATCAAAATTGAATGATGATAAAAGAGTTGACAAGTTAAGAAGTTAACATGTGGGAAGATGCTCAATAATACAGCTTAAAATAAAATCCCCAGTTTCGCATAAAATCACGCAAATCTGCTGCTGTTCGATTAGACATATTAATACCCTTGAGGAAGATAATTTAACCAGTACCTTTTAACGGGTACATTTATCTTCACTTTTAAATACATTACATAGACGCATAGCTTGCCCGCACAATTTGTTATAATTCGTTATTTTGGTCCAAAGCTTAATTATTTTGGTTCAATGTTTAAATTATTTTGGTTCAATGTTTAAATTATTTTGGTTCAATGTTTAATTATTTTGGTTCAGTGTTAAATTATTTTGGTTCAATAATTAATTAATTTGGCTTACTGCTTAACTATTTAGGTTCAATGCTTAATTAATTTGGTTCAATGCTTAATTATTTTTGTTTGATCCTTAATTGTTTTGATTCAATGCTTAACTATTTAGGTTCAATGCTTAATAAATTTGGTTCAATGCTTAATTATTTGTTTCAATTCTTCATCCGAAGCCTGCTTTATAGATTCTGACCGTAACCGTAATCTTAAACATCTCAAATGTAATTATCAATCAATTTATCAATTTTCAACAGTCAGCCAAGAAATTCGAACCTGGTCGCTAATAAAAAGAGAGGATAATTATGCTCGTTAAATCACAGCTATGTGATGATCATATTTATGTACGTTAAACTGGGCTAAGATGCACCTGTCTCGTGAGTGCATCGTATCTTGTCCTGTACCCTGTCGTTTATCAAACATGATATTGACGATCTGTCTTGGCTGTCATCTGCTGCAAATTATACAACAATTATTGCCTTACGCAAAATAATGTGCAGCACATCATCAGCATTTTAACCATATGGAAATCTTATTCTGTGATATACGGTGACTTGAAATAGGATTAATGATCGGGATTAGATTATATTTTCCCAGGTAGGATTATCGATTGAATGCTCACCCTTCGTTAGCTATAACTACATTATTTTAGATTGGCTTAAAATAAATTTGGAATCAGACAAAGAACAGCCTATTGATTATATGTAAATGTTGTAGCACAATGCATATTTCCACTATGGACTCTTGCAAAGTTAGTGATGAAAGAATGCAGGTTAAAATATTATCGGTTCTAACCCAAGAAATGAAAAGGATGAAACATCGTGAAAGCTAAGAATTGTATGACGTAATAGTATACTAAATGTTTCTATGACCAATAGCTATTGCAAATCGTTGATTGGTCGAATTCAATATTAACCAGTACGCATTGTTTTCAGCTTTCGTTCGTTCGAGTTCAATGAAGTTTCTGACCAAGCGAGGCTTTCGACGTAACCTCAGCATGGCCGTGTCCGCCTACTCCTCCGCCAGCTGGTTCGCACGGATAATCCTCCTCGTCCTCATCTTCACCTCCATCACATTGCTCGCCCAGGTGTTCACCGACACAGCCTCCTTGATGAGGAGCAGAGACCTCGTCTCCTTGCCACCAGGCGACGACACCCTCCTGGACGCGTATCGCGAATCGACATCCAACGACTCAACCGAAGAACCTGACTCGTATTTGCCAATGGAACACGGAGGGAAACCATTCGGGGGCGAGGAGAGTGACAAAGAGGACGAGGAAGGCGACGCTGCCGCCCGGCAGATCGGTCAGGCCGCCGAGCAGGGCGCTGGGGATAAGTTCGGTCGACCACTGGATGGCGCTGGTAAGCGTCTCCCCGACTGCCTCATCATTGGTGCCCGTAAAGGCGGCACGAGAGCCTTGATCACCTTTCTTGCCATGCATCCTAAGCTGGTGACCACCGGAGATGAGGTGCAATTCTTCAATAACAATGAATCGTACGCCAAAGGCATGTCGTGGTACATTGAACAAATGCCAGAGTCTCGTCCGGATCAAGTTCTGATCGAAAAGACTGCTGAGTACTTCCATGTTCTGTGGGTGCCAGAGAGAGTCAAGGAGATGAATCCCGATATCAAGATTCTTCTGGTGATTCGAGATCCCTTCATCCGAATGGTGTCAGATTACAACTTCCTTCGTCGCTTCGCAGCGAGCAACATCGTCGATGGCTACGACTTCCCCGAACTCAAGTACACAATAGAAGAACTTGCTCTCGACAACGCCACTGGAAATATCAACAAAGCCTACGGAGGGTTGCATAGGTCCAAATATTACAAGTTCTTTGGAAACTGGTTGAAGCATTTCCCACGGGAGCAGATCCACATCATCAATGGAGACAGACTCGCCAGTGAAAACCCTTCATACGAGCTCACAAAAGTCGAGCAATTTCTCGGCGTTGACAGTTATTTTAACGAGGATTTCTTTTACAAGGACGAGGAAAAAGGTTTCTATTGCATCACGGACATTGGGTGTCTAGGCAAAGAGAAGGGCCACAAACAACCGGACTTCAATCCTGAATTTGTGAAAAAAGTTCGAAGTTTCTTACGACCAATGAACTTGTTGTTTTATAACCAGGCAGGTTATGACTTCAACTGGGAGTAAATAATGTATAGATTTTGTTAATATAGTATTAATATTCAATCAATGTGAATGCTTATAAAATTTGTTGTATTACATATATTAAATCAATAAATGGTATTGACTTGTTTGTTGATGCCCGCCCTTTACTTCTTACACTTTGACAAAAGAAAAAAAAAACGAAATATTACATTAATATATCGGGATGTCGACTTCATGTATACCTGTTGATAAGGTTAGAAATCACAAAATATGAACTCACGATTCACAGGTGTGATTGGAGAAGTAGTCAGAGCCGGGAGTATCGATTTAGAAATTTTGAGATGCTCTTAAAATTTTACCGATAATCAATCGGCAACCGATGTGTTCAACATCTGATCTTTAAGATTGCTTATAAGATATTCTTCCTTTTAACGAAGCAGATTGCAACGTGTGCACGTCGCTTGCATGGATTTACTGATCTAAGATTACAGAAATCCCAGGTGAGCATCCGAAATTGGCACCAAACGGAGTATGATCAGTTCTCATTGCTTATCGTGCGCTTTATGTTATTCATAGTATATGATCTTACCAATTATTTTAATTATTTTTGGATTATACATATATGCACAGTAGGTGCTCACATTCACTGGTTTGTTATTTTCTATTAATTGTATAACATAGATATCTTCTAATCTGATTAGCAGGGTCATTATAACAGGCAGTAAAAGAGAAATTCATCAATGTTCCCGTCGATGTTTTTGCCAGTGGGTTTACATGAATATTCATTTTCGGTCTTCAGATAGCGGGTTAAATTTTTCCGTTTCCCGTGAAATCAATTCTGGTGTCACACGTTCACTCAAAAGTGCGAATGGCCAATGGGTATGGCCAATGGGTATGGCGGCATGGTGGGATGTTTTTCCAGCGAATTCATCCATCCAACATTCCATGCATGGCTACACTTGACATAGACTAATAACCGAAAATACGTGGATAACTTGACTAATTAAACGCACTAAACACCTGCACAGCACTTATTTTATTTTTATTTCACATGCGTGGAAGTATCCATGATATGTATGTATAGATAAGAGACACCATTTCGACATGTGACCACTTCAATCACCCTTCCAGGGGTAGCAAAGACCTAGAGCTCAGTCTTGCCAAGGAAATGTGCTGGATGCTAGATACATCAGTTATATAAAGTTATATCATATACAAAATGCGTCATTTTATACTATGAAATTGATTCCACAATCCATCCCATACAATTAACGGGAGGATTTAGTTTTGTAAAACAAAAAAAAATTATCAAGAGACCCCATGAAGCTGAATATTACAGCAGATCACGGTTGGTTGTGCCAAGTGATCCCCCACCCCTCGTCCATCCTTCACCCGTGAAACAGCTTACGTCGCCCCGTTGACGTCACAATAATTCAAAATGGCAGACGTTGCTCTGAAATTCGGGAGAACAGCTGGTTCAGCCTGTATATCGCGGCAAATAGTCTTTTTGGTGTGATTTCCAGACTAATTAACATAATTGATGCCTCCGCCAGACAATCATCATTACGTAAAATCTTTTTAATTGATTTCACGTTTCATCCGCATGCAATTAATTGATCAGATGAATGCGGTGTTTAATTGCTCTCTCTAATATTGAACAATACAATATCATTGCATTCTTTTCTTTTATTTGAATTCGTTGACCCTGTTTTATTTTATATTTTTTATTTTATTTTTATAATTTTATCTAATTTCGCGGTTGAATATCACTTCCTGCTCTCATGAGCACTAATATTACGTAATGCAGTTGGTGTACAGTTAATAATGCAACATTATTGTACCGAATGCTAATCATGATCCCACTTCTGCCCATTAATTAAATTTTAAATGATACTGAACAATACAAATATACTCAACCAATGAGTCTAATCCATACATGTACCACAAAATCAGTATAACTTAGATGCGGAGGCCTCGACACTCTATCGACTAAGAACCCTTCCCCTTCTTACACAGTCAAAATATTGTTCTCAGTCTACAACTTGTGTTGATCGATGGTGTGTTCAAGTTGTGTTGACGTCGTTGACTCGTTGTGTTGAAGTCATGTGTTCATGTTGTGTTAAGGCCGTTGTGTTGATGTTGTTGTCTTGAAGTTGTCTTGATGTCATGTGTTGAGGTTGATTTTGTGTCGATGTCGTTGTGTTGATATTGTGTTGATATTGTTGTGTTGATGTCATGTGTTGATGTTGTGTTGATATCGTTGTGTTGATGCTGTGTTGATGTCATGTGTTGATGTTGTGTTGATATTGTTGTGTTGATGTTGTGTTGATGTTGTTGTGTTGATTTTGTCTTGATGGCATGTGTTGATGTTGTGTTGATGACGTTGTGTTGATGTTGATTTTGTGTTGATGTCATTGCAGATAGCGATCGCCGTGCATGTGGAGGATCCTCCGTCCCATTCGACGCCGCTCACACGAAAGATCAAACAGGATGGCCGTGTCCGCCTACGTGTCGGCCAGTTGGTTCTTGCGCATCCTGCTCGTCGTGCTGTTCTGCACCATCATCACCCTGTTGTCACTGGTTGTGACAGACAGCGCAAACTTCCTCACGCGCTCCTCAAAGTCTGGTTTCCCTGAGGAGTCATCTATGATCGAAAAGAGCGACCCAGGAGGAGCAAACGAAGCCGAACAAAGAGCGTTCCAGGCTGACGGAGGTGGAGGCAACAAAGACACGCAGTACTCGAATGTTTTCAACAAGGAGCTTGCCGAATCGGAAGGTGAAGCAGTAAAGAAGCTTCCAGACTGCCTCATCATCGGGGCCCGTAAAGGAGGCACCAGAGCTCTCATCACATTCCTCGCTATGCACCCCAAGATTGTGACGACGGGAGACGAAGTTCAGTTCTTCAACAACAACGAGTCGTATGCCAAAGGCGTCGAATGGTACAAAGACCAGATGTTGCCCACGAAACCTGACCAGATTCTGATAGAGAAGAGCGCGGAGTACTTCCATGTTCTCTACGTCCCTGAGCGTGTCAAAGCCATGGACCCCAACATGAAGATCCTGTTGATCATCCGCGATCCATTCGTCAGGATGGTTTCTGATTACAGTTTCCTCCGGCGCTTCGCAGCCGCCAACCAAGTCGAAGGCTATGACTTCCCGGAGCTCAAGTATTCTCTCGAAGAGCTCGCCATCAACAACGAAACCGGGGAGATCAATCTCCAGTACGGAGGCCTCCACAGATCCAAGTACTACAAGTTTACCAAGAATTGGATGTCGCACTTCCCTCGCGAGCAGATCCACATCATCAACGGGGACCGTTTGGCCAGCGAAAACCCCTCCATCGAACTCCGTAAAGTTGAAGACTTCCTCGGAATCCCGAACTTCCTGAGCGAGGATATGTTTTATAAGGATGAAATCAAAGGCTTCTACTGCATCACAAGCACTGGGTGCCTGGGTAAGGAAAAGGGCCACAAACCTCCAGAGTTTGAGCCAGAATTTGTAGAAAAGGTTCGTTCTTTCTTGAGGCCTCACAACAACTTGTTCTACGAGCTGGTTGGCGAGGATTATGGTTGGGAATAGCATCGTCATAATGCCACTAGATCAGATAACCAATTTTGAATGTGTGTTGTTGTTTGTATGCGAAAACCGGCCGGTTATGTGTACATAGTTGTACATACGTTAAACACCAAAGTGTGGGGAATGTTTTTAAATTCCTCGTAATCGCGTTCACCTGTTTATTGCTCAAGAATAAATATTTAAAAAAAACATCCACATTTCTCTCAGTTGCGCAGAAGCAAACATTTAAAACAAATTTGAGTTACCATGTTTATTTTCTTAATTTCTTTTCATCATGTAGATATATTATTATGTATTAATGGTTACGCGCATAGCCAATGTTATTAGGGATAATTTGTATAATATGATGTTTAATATTGTTTACTTGTGTTATTCATAAAAATAAACAACGTTAACCAATTTTATTTTTTTTTCTCTTCAAATTTGCTCTCACATTCAGCCGAACCCCGATGTTTTCTGCTGATGCTTGTGTGCAGCGAAGCATGCACCAGCTGATGTGCATTGCACACCAGCACACACCTGTTGCACACGATATTCTTCTGGCCGAATTGCGACGCAGGTGTTCGATCGTACACGTGGGAATGCGTTTAAGCCGACTAATTAGCCGAATGTCCTACGAGCGCAAATCTCATTATGCAGGGATCAAAGTAACATTCGGCTGCCACACTATAGGGATTTCGTTATTTATAGATCATAGAAATTATTTCAGAAGTGAATAATTTTATACACTTCTCCGCCTCTGATTCGGGTCTGGTTCCGTTGTGTTGGGTTCAAAATTTGAAATTGGTTGGTTAACTGAATTAATTATTACAGTACGTGCGTGGTGGACTATTGCGGTCAGTTAATTAAATGTCAATTGTAATAATTATATTGTATGAACTCGAGTGAAATTAATCGAAATACAAACATATAGAGTTCCCTTTGAATAGTCACAAAACTGTGTTACAAGGTAATGCATTATTGAGAAACGTGGAACTCTTGGGTTTTCACCCATGAATTCAGTCATCCTAAGCATATTCTAGCAACACAGGCATCGTTCCTATTGTGCTTGCAGTCTTGAGTGTTTTAGACCAGAATGATCGTCTCGCAACTCTTGCAAAACAATTCATCTCGAATAGCCGCGGATGTCAGTGAAATGTTGTTGGGGAATTCCTGCCATAATAAATTTATGACTGGTTACTGGTTATAGACATCTGATTAAAAATATGAAGGAGAAAAACATGCATGTATTACTTTCGTCATCGTCGAGGATGCATGGCTACACATACATAATAATAATAATAATAATAATAATAATAATAATAATAATAATAATAATAATAATAATAATAATAATAATAATAATAATAATAACATAGTTCTTCATTCATAATTATAAGAACAAAGAAATTGGGAGTCTCTATACTATTACTTATTACTATAAGCAATAAGTAACATCTAACACAATAAATAAATCTCATGCACTGATTTAAAGCCCTAACAAAGAAAAAGAAAATGTATTTGAATAATTTATTCAACAACATGCAGAGATAAGAAGCAGTGACAAATGTATTTCCAAGATAGAGTGAGAAATTGCGACAAATTGATATGAATAAATAACATGCAGTTGTGACATACCCACAGGGAACGCGATTTAAAATTTATGCGAATAAATTAAGCGGCATTGCAAGACAAAAATAATATAAAAATTCCAGGATGTGTGATTGTTTATAAATAGCGTTAAATTGAATATCAAAATCGTCAAAATTAACTAAATTAACTAAATTAACTATGCATAAATAACAATACCCAGGAACATTTTAGAGAATTCATGGTCACCCAAAAACTGAATATTTTCAGTATGAAGCATAAACAGTAATATAGCATAATATTATTACTATTATTAATATGATTATGAAATGCAGAGTACAACAAAATGAGCAAATAAAATAGTGATTCAGCAGTTCTTTTATCACAGGAAGTGAATTTGCATTGAATTCCGTGAGAACAAAAGAAGAAATAGAATATATTCCATCATAGGTAGTGCATCAAACATGAATATTCATAAGCTGTATATGCCAAAAAAACATCAAATTCTTGATTCACTTGCTTTTGTATTGCAGAGAGTATTTATCAGCGTAAATTTGTAGTAATTGCAGAGATACAAATTGTCTATAACAATGATTGTTAACCAGCAGAGTAAAGAGCAGTACATGTGATCTGCTTGGTGGTAAAAGCTCATCGTGGTCAGCATTTTAGAACAGCGCATCAAAAAAGATACATTTTCCCAAGTAAGCACACATGCTCTGTAACGAGGTGAGACTCACACCAAACGCCATCTTGAAACCGGGTGAAAGCACAAAATCTACAGAATCATATCATGTGACGTGATTACTGGAACTTTCCCAAGTGCTCTTTGTACGCAGGTGAGAGGATGTCTGCGCCCTTCATGCACTGAGCGACAGAGTAACTGCTGTCAAGTTTACCGTCTGAGAAATAAGCAGAGAAAACAATGAACATCCATTCAGTGAACTGAAACGCACCACTGACGATCCATTCATTGTGAGCGATGTACATGAGTGCTGGAACGCAGTACTGTGCCACGCCCATCTCATCGGGACTGGAGCAGTTGAGCAGCCAGACGGGCATCATCACATGCTCAAAGTGCTGCAATTGGGTAATCAATTGAACAAACTACTGCCTGATGACAGATACCTGTGGATATCCAGTTGAGACATCCAGAAGATCGAGTTCATCTGGAGATATCAAATAGATGCATCCCTCTACCGATGATGTAGGATCAAATTCTATGTTGGGGAAACTGCCAGCCTCATCATCCAACCCTGGAAACACACTCTCATGCTGATATCACTCAAGTAAGAAACAAAAAACCTCTTTTGTTGAACGCAAGTCTGAAACCGTAGAGCAATCCCCAAAATCGCTCTTTAACTCTGCGCTGAATGCTGTTGCTGAATCTAAGATGAATTCACGTGAGGAACACATTGCAAAAATGATTCTTGAACTCTGACCTTTCAGGGTTCATATCCATCCCGTACGCAAAGTAGTACAGGTAGCCGCGAGGGGGTCGGGCGTTGACCTTGAAGCAGAGTGGGGGTTGGGGGGAGGAGAGGGAGTTGTCGGGGTTCTTGGCAGATCTGACGAGCGCAGAAAATTAGAGGGACTCCGGATTTGAATCTTAGAAAATACCTTGCTCTGTAAAGTGCTTTGGCAGAGGCCACTACCTCCAGCGGCGTGTTCTCCAGGGTCCTATTCATAAATTAAACAATTGTATAATTATAAAATGTCTAAATGTCTAAAATTCACCTTTTAGGGATCTTTTTCCCATCTTTCTTCCGGTCCTAAAGAAAGAGATTTGAGGAATAATTCCCTGCAATTTGCATCACATACCTTGAGGGACGTGCTCAGCTGATTGCAGATGATATCCAACAATCGGCCGTCCATAGCGCTTTCATCCAACAGACTGCTTTCCCTCTTCAAGGTCACCTCATACTGCGATATTTCGCCATGCACCTCCTGGCTGCTGGCAACCTCCTCATCCATTGTGACCTCATCGCTTTCAGACGACACTTGGTTGAATTGATACACGGTCAGGTTGTACGAGTTGTGGCGCTTTGGCGGCAGAGACGACTGAGACGACTGAGACGGCTGAGACGACGGCTGAGATGACGGCTGAGACGGCTGAGAGGTCGTGGGTTCGGAGGTGTTAGAATTGCGCGACTGAGAACGAACGATGCAGTCGTGAATCTCCTGCTGAACCTGATTCAGCGATTCATCCAAATCGTCCAGATTGGTCAGAAGTTTTGATCCAACGTCCTCCGCTTCCTTCATGACATCCTCCCTGGCGCAGTTCTGGTCAACCTGATCGACGGCTGACATCATCTTCACTTTGTCCATGACGTCAGCAACGATGGAAGCTGCGACGTGTTCGATATCATCTTCATCAGCAGCATCTCTGTTGATTTCTTCTTCTTCGTCCGCAGCAAGTGAAACCAACAGTCCATCAATTTCTTCCATGACCGTAGACACAGCAACTTTGGCCACTCCTTCCAATTGATCAGCCGTGAAGCTGAGCATCTTGAGTTCGTCTCCTGCCTGGTAGTTATCTTCTGCCATCGCCATGGTAACCTCCTTGGCCAGCTTCCCTAACTGCGTGCAGAGATCATCAGGGAAGCTGACCATCGCCACCTGCCTTCGCTCACTCAGCTCTTTGCTGACGAGCGTCAGAACTTTCTCTGCCAGCAGTCGCAGCATCTCGCTGCCAGCGACATTTCTGAGTACGTCTGAAACGACTCCTTCTGCGATTTCACTCAACGCTTCACTGGGGATCTCTGACGCTGTGTCGTCTGCTTCAACGTCATCTCTCGTGAGGTTACGCAGAGCTTCAGACACAGCCATGCCAGCGATATCACTGAGCTGCTCACTGGAGACGGGGGAGGGAGTCCTGCGATCCACAGAGAACTGGCGACCGTGCACCTCTAAATGAGGAGGAGATCTCGAGATGGGCTGCTGGGTCTGTCGTAGGCACTTTTGGCAGACGCTGAAGTAAAGACCCTTCTCATAACTGACTTTTTCAGTTCTGCACCCACAATAGCTGCACTTGCTATGCGTCTTCTTCTTTGGCTGATGCAGTTTAGCCGATCTAGCTGACAACGGCCGTGCGCTTGGCCGAAATGTGGCGCTCAGATGCTTCGGTGCTTTGGCGTCTGGAGCGGGAGTGTTGCCTCTTTCGATGAGATGGAGAGATCGAGCAGTGATGCAACCAGAGGTGTTGAGCTTCATGTTGCGCCAGGGAGTGGCTGATTCAGGACGCTGCTTCTTGGCAAGTTTCTTCTTCTGATCGATCAAGTACTGAAGAGGACCTGCGCTCTGTGGTCGCTCCTTCTTGCCAAACACCCTCGATGCTGAACTCTTCACATACGGACCGTCAAAATCTGCAAAGCTTACAGAAGAGGTTCCAGCGTCATGCTCTCTGTTCTGCCTTGAGGTTTCAAGTGAACTACAAACGCCCGTGATGTTCAGATCTGCAACATCCGTCTGCGGTCTCTGTGGGTTTTCCCACTGCCCCAATTTACTCTTGGGGCGTGTGTTATACACAGGTTGACGCTGGCTCCCCACGTCCATTTCCCAAAAGCTTTCCATGCTGCTTGAAACCGTTGGAACATAAGTGGGATTTTTAGCAGATTGCGGTCTTTTGCCTCTCTTCTTTGGTTTCTCATTTCCGTTGCTGTTGTTGTTGCAGTTGTCGTTGCTGGTGTCCAATGCCGGTTGTTCTGTTGTTGGGTCTTTTTCGCATGAGCCATCGTACGGAGCGCTGTTGTCTTCTTGGAAATCTTCAATCAATTTCCTTTCTTCAGACTCTTTTTCACTCTCTCCATTCATGAAAAATCTCACGGACTTGGTGTCAAATTTATCCGCAATATCTTCCACGTCATTCTCCCCGGAATTCTTCCAGGGATTAGCGGGCTGCGTTTGTGTGTCTTCTGTCTCCTGATTCCCCGTGGTCCCTGGTCCTGGGTTCTCCGTATCAATCGCATCCAAATCTTCTTTCAGATCCTGTTCACGATTTTCAGATAAATCAGACACAATGGACGTTTGGTGAATGCTTTCGGTTGTTTGTGGCCGTTCAAACACGTCCTGCGACATGTTATTCAGAATGCGTCTTCGTCGCTGAAACGTTCTGCTTGGACTGGCGCTGTACGTGCGTGCCTCTGATGAAATAACAAAACATTATTGACCCTTCTCCCCACATGCCGTATTGACCCACCAGACACCACGCCACGGCAGTTCTTGATGGTCGGACCTTGAACACTCACTGGGTATAATGGCTTTAATCTGAGTAAGTCTAAGATTAAGCAAGTGTTGCACAAAGTGAAGGACTTACTTTCCCTTGAGAAGTTTTCCCTGAGGTTTCGGCTGATCCAACGTCTGCTGCTTGGCCATCGCTCGTGCGACCAAGTAGGTCGCCTTCGCAGTTCTCTCCTTCAGAACCTGCTCAGGAACAATCTGCAACTGAACCGAGAATTAATTTGGATCCACAGTGCACTTGGTGACCTTACCGTGTTTTCTTCATCATTCATCGCCAGCTGTTTAAAAGGCGCTTTGACGTGATGGTTTGTGGGGTTATGCATGATGGCTTCCATGTACATCTTACGCTGAAAACGTGGAACTAAAGTATTCCACGTTCCACTTGAGGAGATGGTCGTCAAGCTCCTGTTAAACCGCGTCAGACGCAAAGCGAGCACGATCAACACTCACCTCTGTCGGCTCTGGGGCGTGTTGATTGGGCCTCGCAGGTCACTGGACATCGATGATCGCGTTTTCCCTACAAGATATAAATTATAAATAAAATGTATTTTTACTGAAACCTGTAACTGACTTCATTTGCTATCAGTCAATAACAAATTAATACCTTAATTTCACAATGAAATGTTTTCATTTATATTTATAAGTACAATATCAATATAGAGTGGGTCAAAAGTAGAAGCATCAATTCAGCGGCTAGCCGGCTGAGCCGACCTTTTCTCAAGGTGGCTGACTGAGTAAAAATCACGGCTCAAGCCAGCTCAGATATAGGGAGCTCTTTTAGACCCGGACATCAATAACATTAACGCATGCTGAAACGAACTCAGCGTCAAAATCATGGTAACACAAAAGATGGTTTAATAATAATAATAAAGATGAAAGTACAAAGGGATTGTTAATAAAAAAAGTCATCATTATAATTATAATACATCATCTACATCTGGTTGTAGTGATGCCTAATGTTTGATGACGAGTATACTAGTGCTCAGACGACCAGAGGAGAAAAAACCCTGTGGCTACAAGTCAATCAGAAATCGATTAAAGATGTTCAAAGATTAAACTTAGTTAACTTACCCAAAATAATACACACATATGCATTGAAAAGAATATACATGAAAAGCACAGGTGGGGATGAAGAAGGGGGAGAAGATTAAACGCAGAGAATCGCATCTCAGCGATTGCTGTTTATTATCAATATGCAATTTACTTTGGTGGCACATACAAACGACAGCGGCGCATGTGCATGGTGGCTAACTGTTTAGCCATGGCCGGCTGATGGCTCATGGCGACGGCTTCGGGATCTACTTTTGGCCCACTTTGTATAATTGAATAAATCTCACCACTGAGAGGTTGAATGCGGGTGGGTTGCTTGGAAGGTCCAACACAAAGAAACGGATCTGGCTGTAGAAAACAGAGAAATCAGCATACAAACTAATCATGTGAATTACTTTGGTCATGATTATACTATTTATACTATTTTATAGGCCTACAGACAGCGAATTAATAAGCATCTCGTAAGTATATTGTATTTGTTGAAGAATGTAAGGCGAATATTCACCTCATGCGTCTTCTTTGCTCTGGCTCTCGTTCTGAGCGGGACCAATGGTGGAGGTATGTTGGTTACATCACGTGATATTCCTACAGACTTCTTACTCTTAGGTGAGCAAGGGTACCCAGTCATCACAACACTCTGTTCTTGGTCCATGACAATCTCACAATCGGAATTGAGGCTGGCATTGCTGAGGCTGTTCTCGTAGCAGCCCCTGTTCATAATATAGCTGCCTTCACTGTGGTTGAAGTGAACTTCTCCTCTCTCATTCCGGTAAACAGTGAAGTCCTCCTCTGTTGTGTGATTCATGCTTACTCTATGTTACGGAAGATGATTCAGTTTTAAATTATGCTCAATCGTTCCATCAATATATTTGTCTTTCAACTAGGATTGGTTTCATGGAATTCTCCACAGCTGTAGTCACGATTTAAATCTTAATCTTAATTAAATTCGGCTGACGAATTCTTTCGTCGCCATGTTGTTTACACCGCGTCACAACCAACCAACCAAAGTATCAATCCGCGAAACAAAAATTAACATATATAATTATATAAAGTGAGTTTGAATGTGTTTGAAAGCAAAAGAAAGAACATAAAAAGGCATTGAATTTTAATGCTATGCACAATGAAACTTAGCAAGTTACATAAAACGCCATCAAATATATTCACTATTTTGTCAATTAATCCGCCATTGAGTTCCGATCTAGACCTCAAAATCATAACGAGTGAATTGCGTTATGAATTATCAAATCAGACGTTAGTGACGTTATGATTCCCCCCAAGACAAATAATTATGCATTCTCCCAAGGCCTTAGTCAACCAGAATCTGATTTCTCATTTGAAAACATGAATATTTAACTATAACAATAATGTGGAAATTATGATCATTGTAAAAGCAATCAGTCCTGAAAAGCAGCTAGGCACAGCACCCCACCCCTTCTTTGGTAATTTAGGCACAGCCAAAGAACACGCCTCTTTGGTACTGATTCTCATGGAGGATGAAATGGCTCGGCTGGCGAGGCACGACATTTATAGTAATTTAATTATTGGGATGCAACATAATCGCCTGAGATGACGTGGCAGCATTCTGCTGCGACTGTTTGGTGTAGCGTGGTATGTTGGGCCGCTCGCTCTAGAGAAATTGTCCATTCATGTATTTACTTAAACCAACGCATCACACAAATTATGTTGCGTCTTAGGAAGCTTAAAAATCACAAACTCATGCACCGCATCATCAATCAAAACCACATTTCTTTTGTAGTTCACAGAAGAAAAATAGAATAAAAAGTTCATCAGCACTCGAATCCTCTTATTCACTCAGCTCGAACATTCCTACCGTCTCCCATTCCATCCACCTTCGGCTCCCTCCCACGATTCACTGTGTTTATAATTTCCCATCATAATTAATTATTCTTCTCTTTCCTTCACTTAAATTGACATATCTATGCACTTGTTGTTAACACTTAGACTCAGGTTACAACGCCCCATGGCATAATCAATTATATTTATTTATCTAACACGAAAACGGAATTGGGAAAATTCTACTTAAGTCAACCCAACGATGATGTTGCGAGCAACAGACCAAAGGTGAGAAATCACAGAAACACAGCATTTTAAAACGATTTATATAAAATCACAATAAATAAAATATCAATTGGTGATATTGCACTTGTTCGTGGATCATCTGTTGTAAAATCAATGAGAACTCATCGAGTGATTAAAGCGATAAGTGAAAGACCAAGTCTGGAAAGTGAACTTGGAATCACACGAGTGAATCTGCGGCATTTGCTCTCGGTAGTGAAGCTTGGTGATACTGGTCACGTGCTCGATGCAGAAGGTCTTCTCGGCACCTTTCACAAGGAGTCGCAACTGAATCTGTCCAACATGACGAGTACCAATGAAGAACCACAGCCCGTCCTCCAACGAAGGTCTTTCTGGGCAATCTCCCAGAAGTAAAGAGGGATTGGGAAGGTTGACTTTGACGCAAGAGTCTCCACGCATCAGGAGACCATCTGAGGTTAACGTAAAGACGTTCTCAGTCATCACACGATGCCTCCAGCACAAGTAGTTCAGTGTAATATAACGATCGTCTGCTACGTCCCAACATGCTGTGCTGGCCCGATTGGCGATCTCCCCGTGCAGAACAGCACGCCGAGATGGTATGATCACCTCGGGAGCCACGTTTCTTAAGAACCAAGAAAAACTCTTGCATTTCAGTCGTTTTCTCAATTCGACTCTCTTAGCAAGCGAAGTCTTCTCGTCATCGGTGAGACTTGATTTTGACTTATACATAACAGCAGAGCCGTAGAAATACTTCTTGAAATCATCCATCCAAACTTCAGCCGTTCTGATGAGATTCTTCTGCAAGACCTCCTGGAAAGTATTCACATCAGCGTACACAGTCTTCCTGAAGATATGTCCAACCCTGGAGCAGGGCACTGTCACTACGCTTCCCCCACACATCCACGCCCGAAAACTCAGCTCCAGATTCTCGCCTCCCCAAATGCGCTGATCGGAATCGAAAGTCCCGATCGACTCAAAGTACTTCCGGTTCACGAGCATAGCACAACCGACCAGCGCCACACTCCAGTACGGCTGGCCTCGTTTCAATGCGGCCTCCTCGACGTGTTCCGGTAGCTGCCCCCAGACATACCTGTAACCAACTAAGGATGCGTTTGGTAGATTGATGATGACTCACCTGAGATCCCAGGAGAAACTGCCGCTGAACAAAGGCCGCTGAGGGGCAGAGTATGCCATGGTGTTGCTGTCGATGCCGTCGACGAAGGGCTGCACGATGGTGGTTGGCTTTTTCTTGAGCTCCTCCAGGAGAGGTTCCAGCCAATGGGAGTTCACCTGTGGTTCAGGGCAATTATTGCAACGACAGATTGCGAGGAGTGAGGTCGACAAGTGATGACTCTTATGCATGTTGTGCAGGAGGCGTTTAATAGTGTCATACGTCATTGTGATATATAATTGCATAATTATTATACTTGCTAGCCATCGGTGTTTATATAACAAAGGATGTTTATTGATTAATATACCACCTCAAAGCCCACCAGCCAATCAACAGCTCGTGCGTTTCGGCGTGATGCGAAATGACTCAAATCAATTGTGATCATGTTGATACAATTAATAATTATAGCGCTTACATTATTATTGCTTTAAGATCACCAACATGATAACCATGAGAGGGAACTATGTCACGTGATCAACGATCATACCCCTTTTATTGAACGTGAGGTTTTGTTTTTGTTTAGTTTTTTACTCGGAGTCACAATGCTGCCTGTGTTCCAGTCAATGAGACACCCTCAATCATGCAGCATTTAATTAGAAAATTTGGAATTTCGACAAAATATTCAACAGACGTCGCACTTACCCCGATCTCCTTACGATAAATTGTAAAGTACCTGCGGGGGCGGGGGGGGGAGAGAAAATCGGCGCTGCACATGGATGATTGTGAACTTTTTCCTTCTTAATATTGACATATTTACTGTACTATTCATAGCACAGAGAAAGAACTCCGCTTTTGAGAAGAAAAAGGTAGTATCGCCTTGAAGCGACGTGCAAATACAAAGACATCCTGAAAGGAAGTTGAGATCTGCAAACTATTGCTTAAGGTCAATCAGAAATATAATAGAGAGGTCACGGAAAAGAAAAATCAACGAGAAAAGGTGCTAATAAACAGAGTGGGTGGAGACGCAAATGAAGCCGCGAGGGAACCCACTACTCAGGGTCGAATAGGTATGCACGTGAATTATTACTCAGGTGTTGGTAAGTAATATTAATGTAGACACCGGAGGACATTAGCTAATTACAATTCTGACAAATGAATATATTACTGTCCTTTAAAAGTTAAATCTATATATTGCACACACAGAGATTGAACACTGTCGCAGTAATCATGCATGTATCCGACGATAGATTATGTCATCAATGACATAATCAATGACGTCATCTATGACGTAGCTCACCTCAACATTTGCGTCCAGAAAGACGACCGCCTCCGAGTTGGTGGCCAGCATTCCCTTCAACCGGGACCTTATCAGTCCTTCCCGCTGGAAGTTCCTCATTAATCGTACTTTTCCTCCAAGTTTGCTCAAATATTTCTCAAGGGCTTCATCTAGGATTTCGTTTTCTGAGGCATCGTCGACCAGGACAACCTCCTTGAGGAGGGCATCCGGAGTTCTATCGAGAACGCTCTGCACTGTTCTCACAAGGACGCTGAAAGGTTCTTGGAAGAACGGGATGACGACACCGGTACGGGGGAGGGGGTGGGAGTGGATGACGTCACGGCACGCATGGGGCCTGGTGTCCGGCAGATCTCTCCACAGACCGAGCTCATCACTCCTGGATTCGTTGATGTTGCTGGGAGGACTGATCGACTTCTTCAGCTGGAATTCCTTCCAGATCTTCGTCAGAACTTCCCTGTCGCCAACTGGAGTCCTGCTGAGTGATGAGGAGGCAGGACGCGGGAGCAGGGGTTCGTGTTGGATGAGGACGCACAGAGCGATGATCTGCCAGGCAAACAGCAACACCACAACCACGTCACGGAGCCACGCTCTCCACGAGCGCACCATTATTCCTGCGCCTCCGTCGAGCAGCGCGCAACTTAACACCAGCGAAACACGATTGACTTGAAAGGAAAAAAAAAAAAAAAAAAAAAACTCAACCCGGGTCGATGATGCGGCATTTCACGCTCGGTGCAGTGGAGGCTTTTCTTTTTTTTGTCCAAGTTTTTTTTTTTTTTTTTTATAAAACGAAAGCTTAATGTCTGGACTGAGATCCTTCATATGAGAGATTATCATATTACCCAGACTTAATCATTTTTTTCTTAACACGTTCAAATATAGAATTCAGTTCATAGAATGATTTTTTTTTTCTATACTTTCGAATGTGGCTAATTCTATAATATACCCGAGTGTGGCTGAAAAATATACTGCGTGGCAAATTTTAAATATATAAATATGTAAACGCATATTTTACAAAAATATAAAAATATAAATGAAATATTAAAAGTTTTAAAACACAATATAGATTCGTTCTTTCGCTGTTGGTACATTTAGAGCCAAGAATTAATTTAGCTTACTATTCATTTAAAGATCACGTAAAAGATTGTTTCATCCACACAAGGAAATCACGAGTTCATCGTCATTTACTTTAATTCGTTTACTTAAGATTCGTTGAGTTGAGTTGAGCGAAATACAATATAATATATAAATATTAATATAATGATATATAATAATATAATATATAAATATTTAAATATAATGAATACAACGCCGCCTCTGACTGCTCAAGAAGCACAATTGCTATATTCAATATCGGCAAAACCGACTCAACTGAGCCTCCTCACATCCGTCATTATAACTATGGGAAACATGCTTCATGATCCGTGTGCATCAGCATATATTATATGTACGCATACTGTCTCCAGCCTTTTCAGTTTTAATATGAACGAGTAATCCAGACATGCGGGTTTTTCGTGGCTTTGTGTCAATCTTTGACACGTGTTTCTGGTCGAAGAATGAGCTTTACAAGATGTAACAGAGGATCAGCCTGAATCTTCGGTTACATAACGGTTTCATTGGCTCCCTGGGCGAAGTGACAGACTCAAGAAGACTGCGTTATGATTCGTGATTCGTTCTTTGTGACTCGTTGATGCAAGGGGAGAGAGAGAACCTAAAGCCTTCTGTCTTTTGTCGCAAATATATCAAATTTATAGCAAATATATTTTGGCGCTAATGCTCAGGTGGGATAACTTGATATGCTGCATATTATGCAGATATCAAACTATATACTACTACTATCAGACCATTAATTATACATTTATAAGCAATTGTACCGAGCACAGGTGGTCATTATTCTTGCGATCATTTTGTCCATAAGATTATTGATGCCAATTTTTACAATGCTTTTTTTTTTCTTAGTTCAAATTCTCCTAACTTGTCATTCACTGACAGAAGCTTCTGTCAGCATAACGGTCACAAGCATGGATGGTGTTTTTATAGAACTGAAATTATCAAAACAGTAGAAATGATTGTGCTCTTTTATAGCTGAACGATCTTTTGTCTACTTGCATACTTCGTGAAGTTCGTGTATAATATACAGACTTTAATCAACCTTGACCCATATCAAAACCTGGCAAGACACAATTAAGTAATGCCAATACGGGAAAATCGATATAATAAATGTGTATGTATAAATGTATATAAGCAGTTTGCAATATTCAAACAAACACAAGAACACAGATTAATATTGTCAAAAAGTATCACAGAATCACAGAGTGCAAAGTAAAGTGCGATCACACTCCAATATCATCTTGGCGGAGACCGTTCCCATCCCGATGGTTATGACTCATCATACCCGGGGAACTCAACCGGAATTGGTTCCAGAGTTCGGCCAAGAGATCCGCCACGACAAGCTCATTGGCATTGATGCCGATGATGCGCAAGACCAGGATGCCGTCTTGGCGCAGATACCGCGAGACGAAGCGAGAAACGAGTCGCCTGTCAGTCTTCTTGTCGATTTTGTCGAGCGCCCTCAAGTGCTGCCTGACGTAACGCACTTGGTCGACGCGCAACACAGCCCGAGCCAACCACGTGACCAGACTGACGATGTTCGCCAGGGCGACGAACACAAACCAAAACCAGACGAAGATGTAGATCTTCTCGTTGAAGAGATTTATTGGAAGCACACATTGCACGGTGTGGCGGTGGATGTTGCCAAGGTTACGGATGTTAAAGTCACACAAAGTGACCCTGGGGAATCGCTCGACCGACGTCCAGTCCTGGTTCCGGATCAAGCGGATGAGAACCTCGTATCCGTACGCGTGGTAGTTGGTTCCAAGGAAGGCGTTCAACAGGAACAGCTGACCAACCGCGTTGCCCAAGTAGAACACTTTCACTATGAGATAGAGCAGGACGAGGTAGTTGCCATAGCGACGACCACAGAATAAACAACACGTGCGTGTCATGCGGAGTCGGAGGCAGGACCCGCATCCCGTGCGCCGAGCATCTCGCGTCGAGCCCAGATAGCGGTCCATGTGTTTGGCCATGAAGCGCACGGTCTTGTCTCGCGAGTCGGCGTAGGCCGTGTGCTGCAAGGTCATCGAGGCTTCCACCACGCTGTTCACATCCACTCCAGACTTGTTGTTCAGGAACCTCCACAGCATGCACGGCATGTAGAAGAGCAGAGCTTGGCAGAGCAGGATCATGGGCACCCACTGGTAGTAACTCAGACGCGCCTTCGGTTCGTGTTCCTCTGGAATGATCTTCTGCGCGATGGGAACGTAGTATGTGTTGGACACCCAGCATATCTTATTGGTGAAGTCCTCGTGGTTGTCGGTGAACTGCGCTGGACACCAGCAGTTGATGGGTTCACCTACGTACTGCTTTGTCGATACGACGATGGCAAATATGACGAGGATGAAGGTGGTGTACCTGTGGTTCAACTTGTCCACGTAGTCGTCGTCTTGTCGTACCTTGGTGTCGCCGATCTGACCGAACACTCCGAGCAGTTTGTCCATCTCGGACGACGCTTGCTCTGTTGCCTGTTGCTAGTTCACGACATCACTGTTGCGAACATAATAAATATCACTTAAAATATCGAATGAGATCTTAAACCGAAATCAATCATTGAATCGTGCGCTGATCAATGAAGCATAGTGTTGGCATTGATCGCTCAAGAAGGCTTGCATTGTGTGATGAATTAATTGAGTATAAAGAAAAAAAAATAAATAAAGAACCTAATTAAAAGACAGGTAAGCTTAGTGGAGCTTCGTTAATTACAAACACGTATACTCACCTACTTAACGTCGTGGTAAGTCGGATCAATGAGATCTATTCATTCAGTCCAATTATCGCCCACCTCCAAGAAATCCTCCGATCAATAATGAGTCTTGACCAGTGGTCGTTTGATCAGCTCTGCTCACTCTGAATTTACCTTTCATTGAAGAACTGACCACTTGAGAGACCGATGGTCAGAGCTTGTAAACAATCAATATTGGCTTCCATAATTTCGCGCATAAGTCAAACCATTGAAACACTTTCGCGAAATTCTTTACGACGATCAAACGTATAATTTTCGTCCGGTAATCAGAGCCAATCGGTGCGAGTGTGTCATCTATGCATAATGACCACATTGAAAATAAAAGCCTTCCTTTGAAATCGTTAAGAAGATCAAATAGCCCGAGTGTTGAGCTCTATCCCTGTTGATCAGGAATAGTCTTATAATCTGCTGCCTCCAACGTCAATAAGGCTCCTTTCTCTTGTACAAGAGAGCAATGCACTGATATATAAAGTGCCTAATAATAGCTATAATAAGGTTAATCCATGATTGGTATAAGGGCCGACAATTGTGACGTCACAGAATTGCCTTTCACGCGTGTATGGAGATAAACAAAAAAGGAGATATAATTTTATAGAGCAGAGTTTATAATTATAGAATTCTCCAATTGAGAAATATAACTCGATAAAAGAATGGCTTTGCGGGGGTTGAATTACGTCATGATTTTTTTCACTGTTATATACGCTTTGTAAAGTTCATATTGTACGGTATATGTATCCTAGTAGGCAGAGCCACAAGATGTAACCGACATTCATTCTGGATAATCGGTTTCATAACGGTCTCTGTTGCTCCCTGGACGAAATCAACAAGAGGTCAGTGACCCGGAACACTCAGTATGATGATTCGTGTATCAATGAATAAAGAATGTAATGAATGTTCACACTCTGTATATGTACATTGCCTTCAGGTTGCAGATTAAAATCGTGAGAAATGATAAACCGCTCAAGAAAGTCAGCATTTCTTCATTTCCTGGTCTCATTAAATATGTATAACAGTAGTTAATAAAGTTTTAAAAAGCTTTGTTAAATTAATTGTGATATTGATTTTATGTTTCTTCTGAAACAAGACCATAACGCTCAGTCTTCAAGATCCGGAGCATTGGCTATTTTTAGGTTTCGCCCAGGGAGCCAATGGGACCGAACCGTACACCACCATCTGAGCCATCACCCAGCCTGAACGGCTAGCCACCACGCACATGCACCGCCGTCGTTGGTATGCGCCGCCAAAGTAAATTGCATATTGACAATAATCAGCAATCGCTGAGATTCGATTCTGTCCTTAATCATCCATCATCTCATGTGTTATCATTTGTCGTCTTTATACTGGTAAATGTTGAATTATGCAATATTTATACTTAGCACTTAGCACTTACTTACTTATTACTTACATTATAAGTAATAAGTAAGTAAGTGCTAAGTATAGGCCTAAGTAAGTAAGTGAGCGAACTAATATCACAAGGTGTGACCAAGAAATGCGAGAATCATGTGCCACCATAGGCCTATAGCAGCCACAAATATAAAATCATACCATTAGCATTGTTTTACGCGATGCCAGAGAGTACTCAACATTAATTGCAGGTTAAAGGACCACGGACGCGTCAGTGCAATGCAATTTTGGATTCCTGGTAACATGTATCAATATATGTTCAGTCTTTGAATCGTCAAAAACCCATAATCGTGGCGCCGCATGCAGCGATTTTACAAGAAAAGACCCCCCGCGACGTTTTCCCCGCCAAAAACATCGCGGGGGGAAAGTTCTGCATCTGACGTCAGACATATGCAACCACGCTGAACAGCCTTATTCGCGACTGACGTGGCAATTGCGCAAGCGTTGCGTTTTTACCAAATCAGTGACAACTAAAAATATAACAATTTAATCTGAATGATGACAATGAATCGTTCTCCTTGGGTTCTGTTAATTTCTGCAGGCTTTGATCATTTCAATTTCAAGGTCTTCAGATGTCGATTTCCGATAGCACGGATATTTTTTCCACGAATATTGTCTGAGTATACTCGGCGCCAAAAATTAGGCATCAGTACAAGCAGATGTAGATGATGTCGTATAATTTTAATGATAAACCTTTTTTATGTACAATCGTTCTGTACTTATTGCTTCTTTATTATTATTATTCAACCCATCTTTACATAGAATGCATGGGTCAAACTCACATTCTGCAAATACTGTTTTCAAATTTCAAAATAACAGTTTTTAAATAATTTTGGAAGGGTACTGTTGCCTTGTTTTTAACGTTGAGTGTGTTTCAGCGCGTGCAAAAGGGAAAGAGTTTCCTTGTTCTCAGCCTGCTCAAGCCGTGATTTTTACTCAGCCAGTCGCCGTGAGAAAAGGTCGGCTCAGCCGGCTAGCCGCCGAATTGATGCTTCAGCCAGCCGTATTCTCAATTCTCACTGCTTGGCGGCTTCGGGATCTAGTTGGCGGATACGTTACCTTGTGGGGTTTGCACGGATGCAGAAGTCCCACGCAGAGCCTCATAATTATTATGAATCTTTCTGTTTCAAAGCATTGGTGAACCGGATAGCTGCTCATCTTGGTGTTCATCCTTGAGACAATGGTGACTGAATCTCCCATCCGGAGTACCAGATCCACCGTGGGGAGGTGGCAACTTCATGTTTTTTTGTTTTCAGACATTAAAATGGCTTTTCTTGGCATCATCATGATTATGCATTATGCATTTTAAATCAATTCTGCACTTTCCAATGGTATATTTTTTCACCAAATTTATCCATTATTAAACCCCTTCAAGAGCAACATATACAAATATTTGAACTAAAAGGTTGGCGTTAAGTGAAAGCATTTTAATTGGGAATATAAATGAATAAGATCGAAGGACACATAGTGAAACATCACATTTTATTACAAACAGTCAGAATGTATGCACCCAAATCATACATTCTCAATCATAAATCATAATTGTAGTACTAATGATTATATGATATGAAGTGTGGCATATGTAATATTATGTATAGTCAAAATAGTGATTTATGAGGTAGAGGAAGGGATTTTATTAAACAGATGGATCATGGCTAGGGGATATAATAATAATAATAATAATAATAATAATATAATAATAATAATAATAATAATAATAATAATAATAATAATAATAATAATAATAATAATAATAATAATAATAAATTATAAATTATATTTTCATAAAGCGAATAAACATATATATTATATGCTCTATACGCATAAGATAAAATCATAAAATCAAGTATAAAAGCACGTATAAAAAGACATGTCTTGAGTCTGTTCTTGAAAACATTCAGTCTCTGCCTCTCGAACAGAAATGTTCAGGGAATTCCAAATTTTAGGTGTAATAACATAAAAAGAATGATCAGAATAAGAATTATAAGAGCGCGGGACATTTAACAGATGACTAGAATGAGAACGTAGATGGACAGATGGTGAATATGGCTGCAACAAAGAACAGAGATACACAGGAGCAACACGACGGATACACTCCAAAACAAGCACAGCAATTCTGTATTCAATCCTTTTGTGCTTAGGGCAGCCAATGAAGACGCTCAAGAACCGGTGTTATGTGTTCTCTTCTGCCTAGGCGAGATAGGAGTCCAGCGGCTGAATTTTGAATACGTTGGATCTTCTTCGATTGTGTTTGTGGTAGTCCTGCGAGCAAAGCACACCCGTAGTCAATTAAGACGGCTGCTAACGAAGGCGTGGATCAGTTTGGCACAGGCGCCGCCCGACAGCATATGGCGAATGCGACCAATTCTGTACAGATGTATGCGAGCAACTTTGCAGTTTATGAATATGTTAATGAGCTAGCCTAATAATAATTATTATCGTTATCTCACACTACTGATTAATAAATTGATACAAGTAAGTCTTCAGCGATCCTGCTCGAGTGAATTCTAATTTAATCAAAACTTTATAGTTTCTCAGGCAATCTTCAGAGGAATATGCAAATAAGCTAACATCAATTTTTGAGACAGCTTATGAATATATGTTAATTAGGCTAACTGTTATGTAAGACACGTTTCTTTGATTCTGATCTAAGTGTCAAAATTTTACGAAAATGTTTTTATTTAATTTAATGTGTGTTTATTCCATTATAAAATATCCAATAGCCAAATAAAATGATATGCATATACACATGCCTCTGTTGCCAGTAGAATAACGGCAATTAACTGTGGTATTGCTGGCTAACCATACTCGAAAAGAAACCTTGAGATCAGGCAGCGAGCGATAATGCGTTGATGAATGGATGAATAATAAGGCGATCGGCTTATGCTCCTCAAAATCCAGCCTATCGGTACATATAAGGGAAAAAGGTGATCACTTTCAAGCAGAAGGTTACGGATCAGCGACGTTGGGGATTACGATTGTGAGCAACGGATAAAAAAGGTTAACAAAAAGACGTCTAAGATCTCGAAGAGCATCTATAAAGAAGATTGATAGGGCGTGTTACCTCATGCAGCGATATGCTGATCTAGAAACATGCAGAGAACAGGTGAAAGATCACAGCGCGAAATCTCACCTGCGAGAAAGAATTAGACCGAACGTACGCGACCACGCACAGTCCAACAATGAGCGCGATCAGAACAATGAGAACAAGTATTTGAATTAAAAGGTTGGCGTTAAGTGAAAGCATTTTATGAATATAAATAGAAATTTGTATGACACGTAGTGAAACATCATATAGTTGAAAATTACAATTTTATTACTAATGATATGTAGTATGACGTATTTATTGTAAAAGTGGTGATTTTTGAGGTTGAGGAAGTGATATTATCAAACAGATGGATCATGTGATTCTGTGATTCCGAGGGGACATGTGATTCTGCGAGTTCCAAAGAAATTTGTAGGTCGAAGGCCATACATTTTATTAATTATTGTACATTAATATCTTCTTTCAAAATTTTCCTTGATCACATCTCTGACTGATTTCTTGTTTCAGTTGTTTTCTTTTTGTTGTGTTTAGCACAGGAAAAGAGTGGAAATGGACGCGTTGATCAAGAGATGTGTTGGGAAAGGAAGGACGCGGTACATGATTGATCCTTTTCTTTGGCCGCATCGGAGATGAACTTGGGCTGTTAGTTTAGCGCTGTTATTCTACCATACACAGTGCAAGGAGTGGTAACTTGTAGATTCGATATGAAAATATTTATGCTTTATATTGGACATACTAGCTTATCCTTTAATTCGTCTGGCAACCCAGTTAAAACCAAATTAGAAGAGAGCGTATATCTATCCTTATATCATCGGTAATGTAACCTGAATATACATGTAAGCTCGCGCAATCTTCGGCTCCAAAACACAGGTAGATACGCATCGTTGATTGTCATCAGCCAATGCACATTATATAAGAGAGACTACATGAGATTGAACATCCGAATCGATGTGTACAGAGGCAACGCCAACCTCCTTGTATAATTCTTACTTCATAGGCTTAATGAAGAAAGCAGACTAGAGAAATGTGTTCGAAGGAAAGTCAGGTGTAGCAGCTTGGAGTAGGTGCGATTCTCAGTTGCTGTTTTCTATGCCTCTTGTGGCCATTTCCCTTGCGGGCGATAATGGGTGCACGACAGGGTGATGGCTTTCTCCGGGCCATGAGCCATGTCCAGCAGTTGCTTTCCGTTGCCAGACCAGCCTCGTTTTTCCTCTGATGTCGTTGCCAATGCTTCGTTACCATAGCGACAGGCGACCAAAACAGATGGACAATTACCAAGACGTCCCTGCCGAAATCGGATGCTGGCTAACTGGATGCCACGTGGGAGAGAAACGTGATGGCGGAGTCATAAAAGTGGGAGACATCACGCGCATGCCACGTACTAGATCACGGAGACATGTCCCTCATCACCGCCAGTGGTCAAACAAAGATGTCAACACCACCTTGACCTTCGTACAGAGATCAGCGGTCAATCAATCTATTACTCAAAGTAATAGCTCAGCTCGATAGGTCCAAAACGAGGCACGTGTCAAATGTATCTGCGATAAAGACCACGGCGTAAAATGGTGAATAATGGGTGCAAGTGGTCTTGTTTTGTGTGTGGTCTGCTTGGCCCCTGTGCGCAGACGGAAAAGTGCGGAGCCCTGCGCCGGATTCAAAGCATGACAAATCGGCGTCGGCATTCATTAGGACGAGACGTGTCCCCTCTCCGTACTTATGCCCCTTCGTCCGATTCTTGCACAACCCTTGATCACCCTCGACATGTGTATTGCTTCTAGAGACCCAGGAGTAGGCTAAAACTGCCATCAGCCAAGTTTGTATTTGATTTTTAGATTCTAAGACCAAATTAGACAAACCTTGTTGTTCAGTGCAGTTGCCTCTTTCGCCGACCCATTCACTGCAACCAACGGCGTGAAGCAAGGCGGTGTCTTGTCGCCCTTGCTGTTCACAGTCTATATGGACGAACTGCTGCATCGGTTAGAAACACGAGGCATTGGCTGTCACATCGGACATCATTGGCGCGCTCGCCTACGCCGATGACCTCACTTTGCTGGCACCTAATCTGAATACTCTTGCGGCAATGACTGAGATCTGTATAACATATGCCAAGGAATTTCACCTCACATTCAACGCGAAGAAAACGACATGCATGAAGATCGGATCTGCTCGTACAACACAGGACATTCTGCGCATTGACGATCAGCTGGTGACATGGACAGATGCATGCATAAATCTAGGAAACAAAGTCACTCGCTTTGTTATGGACGACGATGACTGTGCTCTGAAGGCATCACGTTTCATCGGCCAAGTCAACCGGCTGTTGGGTAACTTTGGGTTTCTCTCCTCAGACGTTCGCTCACGTCTATTTACGGCATATTTCACGTCTTTTTACGGTGCTCAGTTATGGACCTTAGGGTCATCCAGCTGGACGAAGGTCATTGTGGCATGGATGAAAGCTGTACGAAGAGTACTAAAACTGCCATACCAAACTCACACGTGGCTTTTGCCTGTTCTCCTGGGACGACCGCCGCTTCAGTGCAGCCTTGAGTGCCGTTTCGTCCGTTTTTACGCTACCATGGAGCAAAGCAGCAATGCTGTCGTCTAGAGACCCAGTTATATTCGAAGGAATTTTCAATCCAGAAGAAACGTACAAGTTTAAAACTAAAATTTTGATACGTTTTGAATGTTTGGAGGGTGTTTACTATGAAGTAATTGAGCTCTTTGTATGATATTCCACCATACAAAATGATTTATTTATTTACTCATTTAGCGTTTATTAAAAAGCGTCATATTAGGATGTTGGTATTATTTTGGTGTTGTGAGTTTTTAGCCCAGGCGGAAGGTCCTGCCATAGGTTCTCTCACCAAACATCTGATTATTTTATCAAGCGCATATGTCATTGAGACTATTTTATACTGTGTACATGTGCATGCATATCTGCAAAGAAACTACATGTAGTTGCATGTCTTCTTATTTATATTTATAGTAAGAGCTACTGTTTTTTGTTATTTTATATTTCTATGTAAATTTTATTTTTAAAACAATACCTAATCCAAGCCAGCAAAGTAAAAGGTTTATGCATGAAAATATTTTTTTGTATAAGCCTTTAAATTGACAACTCATCACTAGAGGCATGACGGGAAATTCTCAAATTAGCCGTAAATATTTTGTTTCAATACAATTAATCGACCAATTTTGTAAATTTTTGCGATTTAATATTATACGTACTTGCAATTTAGTGATTTTGTTTTCCTAAGCCGCCCGCAAACTGCGTTGTGCCGCTTCAAGGTAAATAGAATAGACTTGTGGCAATCAAAGTTTAAACTTTTAACAGCTTCCATGACCTTGGCCTTCAAATTTTCTACCTTTGAAATTTTCGTATGAATACCAAATGACCTGCCTCGTTTAACAGTATAATTCGCTAAAATGCAATCATGAGCTTAACCAAACCGCACAGTACCAAACTTCGTTTTGGATTTCTTTTTTCGGATCAGTGCTGTCATTAATTACGTGTTCCGACAAATAAAAACAACAAGACAACTGATCCGACAGCACATGCTGTATTCTACTCTGCACTACCTGTATTGCATTAAGTAAACCACAATTGTTTTGAAGTATACATTCAGACTGTCATAGAAAGTCCAACTTTAACCCAAATTGATCAAGGAAAAATACAAAATTCTTAATGATTATATATCAATAATATAAGCAATTCAGTGCTTCAATGACTACAATTACCATGACCTTTGTGTGACCCCATTTACAGTCGGGATTTCGTAAAATGCACAATATCCTCAATAACAATCATTGTCACAGTGAAATTCAACTCTAAAATAAGCCTTTGTGCAGTGAGAAATAATGCACAACAATGCATTGGAATCAAGCAAGCGTTGCACTTGAGTTTCTGAGATCCCTTAGAGTCAGAGATGTAATGTTGGACTCTTCAGTCTTGGCCCTGCTTGGACAAATGGTCTCAATGACGCATTTGCGATAGATGGGCATAAGAGAGGCATACACAAAAGGATTCACCACAGAGTTCAGATTGGAGAGAAATACGCCAACTTTCTGCACTGGTGACCCAATGGTGTACTCAATGATGTGTAGATTGTAACCAAGCAAAAAGTAATGCAGGTCATAGCCAACAGATAAGATAAAGATGATGGTCACCGTGACCGCCGTCTTGGTCAGCTGCTCAGTGGCTCGATCAATTGTCTTTGACTGCCCTAACTCAGAGTTCCCTTTTCGTTTGCGAAGCTGATGTCCCAACATGCTGTACAGGAGCATCATAGTCAGAGCCGGGATCAGGTAGGTCATAATGTAAGTGAATATGACTAATGCAGTGAAATAGGGCGTTACCCACTCCCCTTCAAAGGCGGGAGTGCTCTCACACTGCCCGTTGGTCAGTCTGGTCAGAATGTAGCAACCATGGGTTGCAAAGAGACAGAATGCATAGAGCCAGACACCGTACTTTGCAAGACTCTTGCGACTGCACTCTGAGCACCTTGTGTGAGCAAATGGTCGACAGATGGCCAGATAGCGCTCAAGGGCAATCAGTACCAAGTTGTAGCTGGACACAGCGACCAGTCCCCAGTATGCTGCTTGGCTGTGCCAGACATAACAGACGAGGTGGTCTCCGATCATGTTCCCGGGAAGCCACATGTTGGGTTGTAAGATGAGCGCAGTTGCACATGCGCACACACAAGCATCCACAAGAGACTGGTGCTGAAGCAGGATCTTGATGAGACGAGAGAACCTGTGAGCTGACTTTACCAGAGTAACCATGGTCAAGATATTGGCCAGGCAGCCAGAAATGGTCACTGTCACCTGAATGTAATCAAATATCTCCCACCAGAAACTTGTTTCTTTCGCAGCCCCTAGCTTCTCCATGGTGGTTGCTGGCTCAGTTGTGGAGTCAAACATTTGAGTTGACATGATGCACTCCTCTGGGAACCCTCCAAGGTATCACGTGTTTATATAGCGAGCTGGCCCTTGCGTATATCGATTACAAAGGATGCCTATAGATAGGATAGGATATATCACATACATGGACACAGAGAAACAGGGTGTTTCGGCTTCTAACCTTGTGTCCCATTGGAGGGGTACGGACTCAAACTGGTGTGAAATGCATTTATGGATTCCTCGTGCATGTATAGTTTGGTCAAGAGTGTCACTAAGTCAGACAGAATACGAGGGTCTGTTCAATTCAATGTTTGATTTTATTTATGAACTCTTTGTATATGGATTGTGTTCTTTGGTGGCAAAAAAAAAAATAAGGATTAGTTTGAGTGAGTTATTGCTGGTCTGAGGTAGACCCCGAAGTGACGTCATAATATAATAGTCTCTGACTTCTAAGAATTGTACTTGAACTGGAAAGTTAACATGGTTAAATATTGGTCACTTACGTCACGTCTCTGTCACTTTAAACATACAAAAGATGGTAACTAGCTAATTATAGCATCTAAGGTGCAATGCATGATAAAAGTTTGGAAAGAAATAATGATAAATATATCGTACTTTGTGTAAAAGGGGTTTAAGAATAGCCTGTTACTTCGCTTAAATCTCAAAGTGATGGGGAGATGTGCAACAGTTTGTTCTGCTGCAACTTCCTGTTAAGTGAACCCAACAGAGTTCAGTGAATGTTCTCAGAAATGATTCGCAAAGATGCGGTTGATGGAGCTAGATCGTTGAATAATTATGCGTGTAGTCATCTACGCTATCCCGCACCATTAGCATACTGCGATTTGCAATATTTTTCAATTGTCGTCGTGATCGTTTTCATTTTCTTTTTCATTTTGGATAAGTGGAATCCATTGGTTTTGCATGCGGAACTTGATTGGTGCTTCAACAGAAATATAATTTATATATCAATCCATCTGAAATATGGTTCTGAGCAAAGATACTCTATAGAGTATAATAACAATATTCTATTGAGTACTTTGAACCTGAGTGTATATTATTTGCAAGGCTCTCCGTTTATCGGTTGTCTGTTACCTTTGGTGTGAATGGTTGCGACGATATTTGGTCATTGGGGCTAATTAAAATTAGGACAAAGTGTTTAATCATTAGTGTTATTGTATAACAACGGGGCTTAATTTTTGATAAAACATGGCTTGGACCCTTTGACCATTTTCTAACGAGCAGACGACGCCACACCACCAGTCGAAGCGGCCAAATGGGTGTTACACTTTACACAAGGCTCTTTGACAGGGAGGCTGCCTCTCCACAGCAGCTTCGTGTACGTATCTGTCCTGTCTCTTCGACTTCAAACACATGTGAAGACATTGGAAGCAACCTATAATGTTGTTCGCACTTTCCTGTGCAGACGCATAATGGAATTCTATTTTTATCTCTTTTCGGCTTGTGAAATAAAAGGCTATAAATATCGACCTTTAAAAAGTATATCTTACGCAATTTCAAATAAATAATAGGTTTTAATACCATCCAGACATTTCGCTTTTGAGTGCAACACAAGGGAAAATCTAACTGTTTAAAAAAATAATAATAATTATCGAGTGTGGCCCTAGTGATCTCTACATGTAAGAATACTCTTAACACGTTCATAAACTGAAGAATTCGCGGCTCCGTCAAATCATACAATAATCAACAACCCAAAAATTTCCCCCCTCTCAGCCTGATGAACCCGATGAATTCTCCCAAAAGGTCAAAAGAGCATTTTCGGGTTTCGGACCCGGAACCTCGACCCACACGGTCGGCATAGGATTGCAGTCAGCAAGTTTAACCCACTGAGCTATTTACCGAATCAATGAGTGTGTGGGCTTGACCTGGAGGTTTAATCCAAATCACACCTCCGTGTTATTGTTAAACGGCGGTGTCGGTTAATTGAAATTACATTACAAGCAAATCCAAAGATAAAGGCAGAACTTTGTAGACGCCGCCATTGCCACATTACCACAGAAATAATTTACCATACTAACGTCTCTCCTCACTTCAGATGTGCAGTGCATATTGTATCAAGTCGAGGGAACTAATCCGTCAGCGATGCTCAGATTTTTCTCGCATTTTCCGTCAATGTTAACTATTTGAATAAGTTATGAATATCTTGTGATACTAAACCACAATATTAGTTATAATATTATTATAATTAGTCATTCAAAGGAAATTAAGTATGAAAAATGCCGCTCAGACCTGAAGGCGTGTGGTCCCATCGAACAGAACGAACGCGATATACATCTGGTGAAATTGATATACGTCGCTTGGCATAACACAAAGCCTTTGCGCCCAACTGAGAACCCTCATGCCCCCACCCCCCTTCCTGATGCGGGGCACAATGATTGCTTCTATTACAGGGGCATATGTTTAATCCCCAGGTCTTTTTCTCTGCTATATTTTCAAGTTCGTGTGGATAATATAATCAATGATGTGGAGTAATACAGATGGAGCATCGAATAGGAATTCAGCTTTAAAAATATGCTCGCGAGATTGGCTTTTAGCGGTAGTCTCTGTGAAGTTCCGGTGCGTTATGGCTCTCGCTTAATGGTAATCATAACGTTCTCCATTGTAAGTCAGCCTACATAAAATACTACTAATTTTCTGTAGAATGCATTACATTTCATAGGACGAGTACTTGTCAAAAGGAAACTAAAATTTCAGAGAAAAACGTATTATTTTAATTTTAAGATCAGTGTTTTTTCTGTATTTTGGTTGAGAGAAAGAGAGACAGAAAGAGATTGTTTTTCGAATGAGAGCCATGAGATTTATTTGATGATGTGATCAGATAAAATTATGAAATGAGAAAAACAAATTGAAGACAGTAGGACAAAAATTAATTAAAGAAAAAAAGATTACTAT
>KB297286.1:188017-220825 GCA_000328365.1 Capitella teleta
ACGGCATCAGACAAGCAGCGGGCGGAGAATCTGAGGGCAATAAATTAATCGGCAAAAGTTCTGGGAAAAAACATCAGCACAGGGGAATTTCCTAACTTTCCAAGCAAATGAAAATATCCTTAGCACTTAGCACAACCGGAACTCACTGCAGGATATTGTTGTCACAAGCAGAGAAAAAAATGATATCATCGATTCTATGTTAGAGCAAGACATTATGTAACACCTGATGCGGGTGAAGGGAAGCTAAATAATGAAGACAGTTAAAGTTAAAGCGACTGGCGCCGACTCAGAAACTTTGAGCTTTGTTCCTTCAATAATTTGAAAATACAATTCAATTGCAGTTTGCATCATCTCATCTAATTAGGCATCGTGAATAGCCGCATATCACAGCCCATTCACGGACAACCCTTAAAAAAGTTAATTCGCAAAAAAAAGAGTCTTCAGTTTATTCCAATCAGTTATCATTGATCAATCAGGATCAATCAAAGATGTGCTAGTGAAAAAAATATCCACCTTACTCCTTGTTGCTGCTTCATTCAATTAAATTATGACACGCACGTTAATTTGATGACAGGCATTTAGCCTTGCTTTGTTAACTAGGCTCTCGTTCCAAGCTCCTGTTCTGGTCGAAGCAAACTTCCCGGAACGAGACGAATTCTACGTGCATCGCTAATTACACTCACATTGAATCCCAGAGTCAGCTTCAAAAGCGGAGGGAAGTTCGCGAACTTTATCCATAATTTTATTCCAGTGAGTTAACTTTTGCAGACTCCTAAAACGGAAATCAATATCAGAGAATTGAATCAGGATTAATATCAAACCTTTTAGTTGTTGGATCTTTGCAGATGGGACAAGGAATCGAAGATTTGTGACCAATAGCTTTCTGAATACACAAACTGAAGCAAGATATGAGATAAATATTCAGATTCGACTAAGATTCCAAAACGCACCGGCAAAATTTGTGATCGCACTTAGTGGAAACGGCGTTCTTCATTAAATCAAGGCTGAAAGAGAAAGGATTGACATGATAAACCGCACAAATATGGCGTTCATTGAATAGGAATTTGATTCGCTAGGGAGGCATTGAGGGATTACCATATGGGGCATTCAAAAGTCTTCTGTAGCATAGCAATGGTGTCTTCGATCTTCACCGTTCGTTCCTGATGTGTATCCATGGTGACACACGACTGTAGGGGAGAGGTGAAAATATTCTATTCATTTTGAAATCATATTCCAAGAAATTAATTGACATTGAAATATGATAGCAAATAATGAGCGGCCTGACTGGGCCATTCAGAATAAAGCGTTCAATTCACACAGTCATGGACTGAGTCATTGAGCGGTTGAATTATCAGTCATTTTGTGACTGTCTGCAGTGACTGACTGAATTGCACCCAAAACTAGAACCATAAACCAATGTAAAATGGATCCACAGAGAAAATTAATGACACTCCTTAGAGGAATAAGAGATGTGCATGAATATTCATTAAGTCAATGTTGTTCCTCTGCATCCCCCATCTAGCAAGCAATCCCCAGCAAACATCAGAACGTTAGGCAAATGTGGGAGACACGTGTAGGTAACCTTCCCTAACGTTACAAAATAACGTTATCTAACGTTACTCAGGATGGGGGCAATAACGTTATCTAACGTTACCATGGTAACGTTAGGTAACGTTATCTAACGTTACAAAAAAATTACACCTAACCTAACCAAAAATAACCTGCATAGTAACATGATATACATGCACCTCATGTTGTTTTAACGAACCCTAATTAAAGCCACTGCATAACGTCTAATCTCATATTAAGTTACCAAACTTCATCAACCATTAGCTGCATATGTACAATTACCGGCACGTGTGTATCACGTTTGCCTAACGTTAAATAACCAAAAAATTTACACCTAACCTAACCAATAATAACTTAACCTAACCTAACCTAACCAAAAATAACCTGCATAGTAACATGATATACATGCACCTCATGTTGTTTTAACGAACCTTAATTAAAGCCACTGCATAACGTCTAATCTCATATTAAGTTACCAAACTTCATCAACCATTAGCTGCATATGTACAATTACCGGCACGTGTGTATCACGTTTGCCTAACGTTAAATAACCAAAAAATTTACACCTAACCTAACCAATAATAACTTAACCTAACCTAACCTAACCAATAATAACTTAACCTAACCTAACCAAAAATAACCTGCATAGTAACATATACATGCACCTCATGTTAAACAAACAATATAAGAATGAAATCAAGATCCATCAAGTTTATTTATCCATATGAAATTAATTTATTTTAATTTACTGGACATGATCTTTTATCGTCTTCAGTCCTCATCTTCTGACATCACAGGGGCAGGGCGGTGGAAGGAAGCATCCTCCTCCAAATCCTGAAAGACAAAACAAGTAGTCACTAAATGACCAGATCATTAACAGAGTTCAGAAGACTCACTCTTTCCTTTCTTGGCTGAATGTGCTGAGGGCACATGCATGTCCACCTTGAGCTCTCGGGGCAAAGATCCAGACCCTGTAAAACATTCACAAAATTAACATAACCAGTTTAGAGGCATGAATACTTACTAATGGTTTGCACAGGAGGTATCAGCAGGTCAGCCTCAGCCTAGCTCCTCCTCCTCCTCCTCCTCCTCCTCAACTGAAAAAAAAAAAAACAATTGAGTTGAAGCAAAAGCCAACTTTATAGGAGACCATATCGTCAGTGTCATAATCTTTTAAGTAGACAGGTGGAGTACACCGCCTCTTTCCATGTTCTTGTTCCGATTCGAACGATGAGAGTTGCTGTGCCTTATTGCAAAGGCGACCAGCCCGCTTCAAGTCGCCTGCCGTACAAGAAAAGAACGAACACATAATTAAAGCTTAGCGTTGAAACCTGAAATCTAGGCTGTCGTACCTGTCCTGGTCCGTTGAAATTCCCTTATTGAGAGGAGGGACCAGTCATCTCCTGGGTCGGCCTACGTTCTGATTCCCTTCTCGACTTCACTGGCTCTTGGTCAGTAGCAAAACGACTTCTGGAAGAAGAAAAAAAATATATATATATATAAAAAATTATAATACATTTTATTTTTGTATCACATAAAATTAAAAAAAGTGTTCTAAAACGCAAACGTGTCAAATGGTGTATCCACAACGTGTAGTAAATGAAAATAAAATGGAATAATAAATAAAACATAGTAAATTCAATGCTTTAAGAACAGGCTTTGTTAAAGTTTCTCTCGTCGTTCGTTCTCCTTCTGAACATCGCTTATCTAAGCGACTAATTAAATTGAAAGTAAGCCAGCCATGCAAACATAAAAGGAATCGACACAGCGACGATACCCGCATTTCATCCCTTTGTTTAATTAACTTCTTTAATGTTGAATAAGCGGAGGGGCGCCCTTTGATGTGTAATTGACTTGACTTGAAAGAAATCGCCGACAATTGATGTTTCGTGTCTTATGTTTGTTTACACTATGACATTTTAAAGGGCGGATTTTGAAATTAATAATGATACAGAGTAGATTTGTTCCTGAGAATCGTGGTCGGAGGCGGATTACATGACACAATTAACATTACAAACTATTCGTCCCTAGGATGACGACTGTGAACTATCACAACTAAACGTATGTTTAGGGCATCCGATTAGGCCTTTTCATTGTGTAATCGATTGCGTAATGTCGATCAAAGCGATCTTATCTATGCGATTTTTGGTTGACAAAAGATTAAACAGCGTTTTTGAGGCTTTGATAATTTATCCGAGTAAAGCTAGAGTAAAACAAGGCGTTAATGTAGTCGATGACAGAAAGCATTAGCCTCAGATGTTGAATAGACAAGAAACGTTAATGACCAATCAAAATAACACTGATAAATAAAATAGTACGTGCAATATGTAAGAAGAACGGAACTGGACAAATTGTGACGCCGCATGGCGAAATGAGTCGCTTGTCACAACAACAAATTATCAACTTATTGGTTTCATGTAGGCAAAGTTACAGCCATTAGTCGATGATTAGACTAGTATCAGTGGGAGTGACGAACAGTCAGTAAATTTAAAGCCGAGAATAAAAGAGTAAATCCGAAAGGCGCTCCGTTGCCATAGCGACGCAACAGGAATCATATTTCATGTAATAGTATTTGTATATCAGCATTTGCGATAAGCGACACATTTAAGTGTGCGGCGTCACAATTATAAGCTTATAGGCGAAAAAATTCTCGAAAAAATATGAGATAGAGATTCATGATATTAAAATTCTAAATGGCGAAATTCAAATTTCCTCTAACAATATTTGTAAAATATGAGGTCATTGTTTCTCACCTTGATAGTGAATGAAAAGAGCTGCTACTTTGATGAAAGATCGAGACGTCGATGGCTGAATTTACCAAGAGGCTGAGTTGTGGTAACTTTGGAAATGGCGATGTAATCGTGTAGACATTTGTTAGCTTTGAAAGCGAGAGGGGAACAAATGAGTGGAGAAGCCGGGGATTATTTTTATATATCGTCATTACGACCTGCTCGACAGATCTCTGCTTCAGCTTGACTCCGCCCTAAGTATGCCAAGTGCGCTCGAGCGTGCAAGCGAGCTTGAAGCAGGAGTAGGGAGGCAGAGCATAGCTCCAAGGCCTTTAATCTTTCTGCTCGTGTTTGTTGAAGTACTGAAATATTTCGCCTTTCACGTCACCTACACGTATTTACACTTAACGCTTAAAGCGCGATAGCTCCTGCCTGCTTTTCAATGCGGGCCACGTCAGGCTCACGTCGCCTGCAGGTGACCATGAGAGCGCAGAGATCAAGTACTCGCGCCACGTTAGCCTAATGTTACCTGCAGGTGACCAAAATTTACACCTGCTGGTAACGTTAGGGAAATGTTCCGTGTTTGCTGGGTCAGCGCTAGGACTCACATTCTACCAACTGTTCATGTTGGAGCCTATAAGAGCAGGGGCACCCATCTATGATCTATGATTTTGACTAAATTATTGAGAAAATTTATTATTATTATTATTATTATTATTATTAGAGACTTAGTCACTTACTTAGTCACTTGACACTTGTAGTTATAGCTAAAGTTATAACTTATACCGTCACCAGTAATCTCGTTCAAAGCCTCTATATTGATAATTAGATCATCCCCACAGATTTTCATTATCACCATCATCATAGCTTTTGAATTGAGAATGCAGCTACTAACTAGTAACTTTTTACTTTACTACGTCAACAGCTGACCAGCCTCACCAGCCTGACCAGGTCAGTCACCCGTTACCGATTGGCAAAATATACAAAGGCCAATAAATACATTGGTAAATAATACAAGCATTCACCTGAAATTAGGCTGAATATTTCGCACGATATTAATATTAAGAATCAACTAAGAAATAGCGATTATTTCAGACATTTAGCAACTCAGCAGATTGAAAACAAGCGCGCTTGATTTCTGTTTATGCAACGAAGATCGGTAAAATGTACCGCTGTATAACATTTCAACAAGAACGGAGTGGCGACTCAAACGCACATTGCACACTGTTCCGGTGGCCAGCGCAGCTCACCTCTCCACATGGTATATAACCACTGATTGCTGATTCTATCTTTGCTACATGAATGTGCTTTAATGACTTTATTATTTGCATACAAATTGTAAGATGGAACGCTGATATCAAACGATTGTCAATGTTTTAGCTCTTTGTAAGTTGGCATATGGATCGGAAATTGTAGTGTGAATCACAATCAAGACGATAATCAGGTCCAAGACGGCTGCAGAATACAAGGGTTGCTATATATTTCCAGATTGCTTCAAATTAAAAGCCAATATAGCAGATGATAGATTTTGACAAGTCATGATATACTTCGAGTGGTAGTATGTTTTCGTTTAAATTGTTATTTTTCGATTGACCAGATGAGTAGGCAAAATTTGAAACTGGATCTAGCTTTTAAATAAATCATAGAAATTCGTAATGCCATTTTTGGTTTCCACACATCTTTTAAATAACGACTTTCAACGTGCTTTCTGTTCTTGTTGTGAAAACGTGGTTTAAGGTATGGCTGTGAAATCTGATTGTACTGAAATTTGGGTTCTTCTAGACGGTTATGTAAACATTGTTATGTAAACTGCTTACAAGATTATATTATTTACTTTTTCTCTCTGAGCAATAATGTTGAGATGTTCTGGCGGGAAGCCAATCTCATAACGTTTTCTGAGCTCATTATGATTGTATGTGATTGTATTTGTTCGTCGTTGTTCTGGCATCATGTGAAAGAATCAGTTTTTAATAAAAGATTCAAAACGGAGTTATGTTCGACTTCTCATCGACATCCACTGCCTAGCTAATAATAAATTAGCCGCAACAAATAATCATTGAACCCACATATGAATACATTTCTCACTCATTTCAGGGGTTATTTAAGGTCACATGCCGTTCACTAGTGACTCTCTTCTGATTCCAAAGATCAATGGATCGTGGATCTCAACTAAGGCCTTGTTGTTTGTATGCTTGTGATGATCTTTGATGAATTGGCGACAAAAGACAGCACGCATTCGAAGCTAGAGTTAATTAAAGAGAAGGACAAAAAAAAGGTGCACAAGTGTCCGTCATCCCAGCAACCTCCAGTGATCAAGCCCTCGGATGGCATCAAGATGCAGTGCAGCTTCAAGCCGCCAACGACACCCCCAGTTCCAGGTATGGGTCAACCGACGTTAGGTTGTGTCTCGGGAGCAAAAGGTTCATAGCTCGTCTGGTGCATGCTGAAGAACGTGCAGGCGCAGAAGGATGCAGTGAGCGGAAGAGGAGGTAGAGTTAGCAGAGTGCCAGTATTGCAAATAGTAGATGACCTTCGACCAACACGCACAATTTTATATACTTTGTGACATTTAAATTCCAATGAGACATCCAGTAAATTTCTAACAAATATCTCTACACTAACCTAGATACAACATGCAAGGTGATACAAATAATATGAATTTCAACTTAACTATAAATCTGTGAAATATAAAGAAATGAATAAAACATGTATTTTAATAGTCTTATCTGATATCAGGGGCTTCATCCGTTACAATGTGGTCACGAAAGGTCCTCCAGTCTGGGCCAGACCACGCCGGCTGAACCCGAAGAAACTCTTCGCCGCCAGGCAAGAGTTCGAGAATCTCCACCGCATGGGTATCATTCGTCCCTCAGACAGCGCCTATGGTCTCCTGCTTTATCCCGACAAGTGCGAATTTGCAAAGTCAAGTTTGGACTTTTTAGGACACCGGGTGGATGCTAAAGGACTCCAGCCTCAGCCGACCGTCAGAGCAGTCCAGGATTTTCCCTTACCAAAGACGTCACACCGTCTCTGCACCTTCTTGGGTATGATGGCTAAGAAGGGACGGGGATCAGAGTTGGTTTGTATAGTTGCTTGGTCGATGGTGAAAGCGATGGCAGTGTGGTCACTCTTACCAATTAAGGGGTGGGTGAGGTACAAGGTCTTTGATACAATTGGGGGAGTTGGACAACAGGAGGTCAAGGATGTTGGAGGCTTCGTTGTATCTGATCCGAGCTGGTTAATCGATGAGTTGGGTGAGGAAGTGGTCTACCAGGCAGATGATGAGATGGTCCTCTGGCCATGATTCATCAGCAGGAGATTTGGTTGAACCAATACCTTTGATTCAAGTTATTTGGTATTAGTTAAAGTCACCGACAATGAAGGTCGATTGGTGAGTCTGACATGCTGCCGAAATTGAAGTGAGTATGCCTTTGTGGTCCAGTGAGGAGGGGCTGCAATCAATGCATCCAAGAGTTAATGGGCCAACAGGGGTTTTGATTTTGAGCCATAGGCATCCTTCGAAAGAGACTTCGTTTAGGTTGATGTCTTTGCTGACTTCAATGCCGTTCTGTACATAGATGGCGATGCCACGATTAAGGTTGGGTTTGTCAAAGTTGTGGTGAAGGGTGAAGTTTTGGATTGTGAGCAGATCGACTGGGTCAGTGATGTTGTGGTGTTTAGGAAGAGCTTCAATGATGCATACAAAAACCGGTTTGGTTGTGGTTATTAGTGATTGGAGGTCGGCGAGCTTGTTGGTAGCCATGTCAGCATTCGTGCAGAGGATCCTGGATGAGATCCTTCCCTTAACATCTTCCAATCTCGCCTTAACAAAACTTACAAACACCATCTCCTAAAATTCAACCACACAAACATCTAAAACTCACACTCCCATCTAATCCAATAATGTAACAACAAATAACCAAGAGTCAAAAAGAGCTTTGCTCACTATTTAAACCTATCAAGTTAAGTCAAGTAATCATCTAGGAATGTTTGCTTCAGGTAAGTTCCTTCGATAAGTATTCTCAATCTCGCCGACTTCCTGTCAATTTAATAACCTGGGAAACGACGAATAGTTCTGCGCCTTCAAGTTTTTATGGCATTTCCCTCTTACTCAAATTGCTTTATATAATTATTGAGCTCTAGGGTGAGAAAATCTTTGATTTCGCATGGTGGTTTTGTTGGAAATATGCCCGCATCATGTTGTTAATGGTGATCTAATGACCGCCCTCTGGAGCCACTAGCAATTAGTACTTTGAGTTGACGTCTCGATTCAAGTCTCCATAATCCATTGACTCTCCAGTCTCCCTCTCTCACCAGTCTATGCATCATTTCGCATCCTTTAAGTCATATCGAAGTTATGGAAATTATTGATAGCATCTTCAATCATTCATTGCTGAAGCCTTCTTGTACAAGTCTGAAGTCAAGATCATTGTCACGATTGTCATCATTGTCAGTGTCACTTGTGATCAGTCGACAGTCACACTCTCAGTTTGGTCAGCTGCAAATTATATTCTAAATATAGTTATTTAATAAATTGAAAGTTTAAAGTGTGGGCTGACATCCCCAACCCATTCTATAATAACAGTGTAATGTCAAGATTTCTGAAGCAAACTATTTCATGTTGAATGATTGTCTCTTAAATGTGACTTAATTAGTTTAATTTTAATGGTAGGTTCAAAGTGCGATAGAAATTTTGGCGAAGCTGCCACCTGTTGCTAATTTCAAAATGTAGAGAAGACTGAGAGGTGGTCAAATGGTCAGCGCGTTGAGAGGTGTCACCTCTGATTACGTGACTACTTGTTGACTCCTCTACAAATAATCGCTTTTCAACTTACTTTTTTACTTTATTTTGTATGACGCTGAGCTGTCTGAAAAGCAAGTAATTTCAATTTCTAGCGCTGAGCTATAATTGAGCACTGATCGGACACTTGATATGTTTTGTTTGCAGGATGGCAGGATGAGTGCTTTGCAGCCATTGTTCAAGCGAGGTAAGCCGGAATTGGCACTCTACGTGAAAACAGACTGCCTGACCGCCACTCGGCCGAGACACCTGAACACGGTGTTGAGCTACCTCCTTGATCCGACCACAAGTATCGATGACTGCGGTCATCTCGACTGGCTGCGATGGCTCATATCGGGCGGCAAAACATTTGAAGAATTCTCAAAAACAGGTTTGTTTTTCCCTGAGGAAACCGATCTATTTTGAGATGTGTGAATTGCAGTGCTTGCATTTGACAATGCAACAACCTGTGGCCTCGTGTGGACGGCTGATTTCGTGGCGTACCGATGCCGCACGTGTGGGTTTTCCCCCTGCATGTCTCTCTGTTCCGATTGCTTCTTGGTGAGCCGTCAATCTTTCAATCATTCAATCAATCAATATTACCCTTGTCCAGGCTGGAAACCACACAGGACATGATTTCAACATGTTCCGCAGCCAAGCAGGAGGCGCCTGCGATTGTGGCAACACAAGCGTCATGGGATCAGAAGGGTCTGTCCTCCATGACCCCTCTGCACTCGGGTCACCACGTGTTCTGTTTCTCTCCAGATTCTGTCCTAAGCACGGTCCGAATCAAACGCGCAAACCCTCTGCACCGAATGATCTGATGGCAGTGGCTGAGGCCATGATGCCCCGGCTGCTCTTCCGTCTAATTCAACACATGAGAGGACACAGCGCCCATGGTAATTCCAACTCCTTCACACCGCTTGTATCTTCATCATCGTTTGCAGATCCTCGTTTCACGGTAACTCTGGTGTTGGGGGATGCCGAGCAGTTCCTGCAGTTCCTGCATCAGTTGAGTGACATGGGCGCTGCTATGCGCAAGGTTTTCTCAGACGTCATGACAGATGAAAGCATCTACGAGAAGCTTACTCAGATAACAGACGACAGCTCCGAATTTGATCGCCGAGGCTTTGCTAATTACCAGGCAGCTTTGAAGTCACTCAAATGTCCTGCTGTGCCACCCGAATTCAGGGGCAAAAGTATGTCTGATTTAGGAGAAAATTTTCTTCTAACAATTTCCTCATGTTGGTGTGTTATTTTTATTGATTTTTTTTTTTTCGAACAAAAAAATCTATATGTCGTTTCTGTTTGTCTGTCCGTCTGTACCGATATTTCTTGGCGCGATAGCTACTTGAATATACGGACGAATAACGCCAAAATACACAGAGGCAAGTACATTTTGGTTTCCTATCTCTCATTGAAATTTAGATACACTGTGAGCCTTAATTACTCAGTAATCAACTTTTTATTTGTGTCTCGAACGATGTGCATTTACCTCAGTCACGCTAGAGCTGTGTCGATATGCAGATTAACGGAATTGAGATTCCCAATTTTGTAAAATGCAGAATTATTGTTGCTTAAAACAAAATCACTGCGATACTCATACATTTAGTGAATTGAAGTTTAGTGACAAAAAACGCACTTGCTCATAAAATGGTCAACTTTAGGAATCGAATCCGATCAAACGAATTTGTAAACGCGCTCTACTAAAAGCACAAGCTTATTTTCTTGATTCTCAGGAAGGAGCATTCGTTTTACTAAACAGCCTGGAATATACACATTCTCGTTTCCGTGGATTTATACGTCATTGATTAGTCGTATTTCTGACATTCTACGATAATAATACATTTAAATCAGTTAACTTAGTTTGAAAGCTATTTTCTCGTGATTTCAGCGCATTCATTCATTATATTCGTAACAACGCACGGTCCCTGGTGTCCTGAAAATTGTGTGAACAGCCGATTTAGCGTTATATCACAAGCGTCCAAGTATGTGGTTATATAGGTGGTTATTTGGATGCTCATGCATATGTATGCAAATTAGAGGTTTTTAATTTGTTAGGGTGAAAGCTAAATTGAATAACTTTGTTAACGATTGTAATATACCGAATAAACAATTGTCTAAGCCTTTGACAGTACATTGCTAGCATATTGGTCGGAGTGAATTCGAAGTTCTGACCCATTAAATCGAATTTTGAGATCAAGAATATGACATATTTCATTATATTTGTCTGTGTTTAGTCCAAACCCATCAGTTTACGCTACTCTTGCCCTTTGCCTGAGGTGCGTTATGTTTTGCTTATTATCGCACAACTTCAACTTTTCAATGAAGTGCGTTATGTTTTCTCTAGCGTTGATTTATTATAAAATGGGCGCTGTGAGTTGTGAGACTGACGTTATGATTCTGATAAACTCAATGGTCAATTTTTTTTTCAACTTTTTTTATTGAAATCTTTTTTGTTTGGAATATTTTTCTTTTCTGGACTACGGCCTTCTCCCTAAAAAAAAATCTATATTTCAGGCTTCGACTGATTTCTTGTTTGTTTGTTTTCTTTCTTTCCTTATACAATTTTCGTTACTCTGATTGCAGATCTGTGAATCTCCAAATATGGTCACAATCTAATTTATATCTTTCTTCATGGTGATGATTATTTGAATCAAATTACATCATTGCATATATATAATGTAGGCCATATACAGAGTGGGCCAAAAGTAGTCTATCTACTGCAGTGTAAAATTCACGCAAAGATATGATAAATAAATGCTTGGTATGGCTAGCCTAACATGTCCTGCTGCTATTCCCATCTTTAATATTCCAGTCTCATTGATTGATTGTTTGATTGATTGATGCCGATTTATCTCAATCAATATAGAAAATGTGCGATATTTCCATTTTTGGTGGCAAACAAGGCCCCGGACCAAGGATCAGCTTCATTGAACGCGTAAATAAGGCAACGCTCTCGTACTATTGTTTTGTTTGAGAGGGCTAATGTTGTGACAGTAGCAGTATTATGAAATATAAACCATCCTTAATACTTGTTTCGGGGCCCATCTGATTCAACTTACACAAAATCTCTTCGCGATCACACAATTCGCATTTAAATGTCCCTCACTCATTCAAAATTGACTTTTTATTTGATTTCTTTTCACAAATTGGCGCAGAATAAGTTAGTCAATACATAGCAGGTAGTTATTTTAGGTAAGGATTTTTGTTATTCATAACATGAAGTAAAATACTTTTGGTCCACTGTATATTTGACATATTTGGTGTCAGATCGATATTATACAGGATATAATATGATCGTCAATTATTGCTTACCTGAAGCGTTGTAATTTTTTTCATTCTGAGTGCAATATGATTTCAAATATTTTTCCTCATTTTGTCCGTTCTCTTTCCTCTAATTACTTTCATGTCTGACTTGATTTTTTATTCTTAATTTTGACTCAAAACAAAACAACAATCGATATCTCAATTCTCAACAGATTTCGGTCTTGATTCTCCGCTCAACCACAAGACTCTCCTCGAAGAATTACTCTTCTGGACTGTCAAATTCGAATTCGGACAAAAATTAGTGACCCTGCTATTAAGCATCCTACCCATCGACCACTATAAGGTACCCTGGTTGCCTCTGAAACTCGCCCTAACGCTCGTTACACACAGGCAGCCTTCACCAAAGCCTTCATGGAGCACTACAGCAGAATCTCCGTGGCGCTGGTCAGCTCAAGCGACCAAGCTGTCGTTCGCAGCCGCATATCCAGCCGCGTACTGCACATCAGCGTGCAGCTGCTGAGTCCTGAGTCTCTGGCGGTCTCCATGATGAAGCGCCACAACCTGCTGCCCATCATAACCGGTTCACTTTGGTACATGATGAGAAGCATCAGAACACTCTCACCCTTCAATGGTCAGCTTTGACCTACTTTGACCGACTTTGACCTACTGACCTACTTTATCTCCAGATGGCCCTGGGAGCGGACGTCACATGGTGGTCGACTGCGCGAAGGAAGTCTTGAAGGATCACTGCTATTGGCCGATCAACTCGGATCTCAACTCGGTTTTATCGCATCGTGAGATCGGAATTGCGTTCTTGGAGAACGAAATGTTGGTTGGTTTCTGGATGAAGTTCATCGAAGTTTTCCAAGGTTTGGATTTCGATGGAAGAGGGACGATTTTAATTTGTGATTTGCAGGAATGAATCTGAATCACCGGGAATTGACGCAGCATGTCGAGTATGAACCTGAGACCTACTACGCTGGCTTCTCTGCCGAACTAGAGATCTGCGCCTCACCCCTGTGGGCGCTACTCAATCACTGTAAACACAAGGTTAGAGGTCAAGTTATCTTGCTGGGAATACCCGTTGTATTCCAATCTGGTTTTCTAGGATTGTCTTCCGCTGTTGTTGAATATGTTGAGGAGCGTTGTGTCTTCCCTCCAGACCTGGTTCTCTCTGATTAATCTCCGACCTCTCTCTACCGTATGTCTCTTGTATCAATTGTTCAATCAGCGCTAATTAATGGCGATTTTTTTTCAGCCCAACCCCCTGCAAGTCTCCTTCCACCTCCCTCTGCATCGTTACTTTGCCATCCTTCTTAGTCATGTGATCGTTCGCTTTAATTTCCCCTTCAACGACCTCTCCCTACCCAATGACGTCCTTCAGATGATCATGGCCCATCCCCTGCAGCTACACGTGAGTGGTCAAGCGCCTCTGACCACTGACCCTTGTGCGTCCATCTTGCAGGTGGCTTTCTATGAAATCTTCTCCGGCATGTGGGTCCGCAACGGTCTTCAGATCAGAGGTCAAGCGATGACCTATATTCAGTGCCATTTCTGTAATTCAATGATTGACTCGGATGTTTTCATTCTACAGGTTTGGTGGTTTTTTTGGGGGTGGGTTAATTAATTACATAATTTATCGATTATTTCAACAGTTGTGTGGTTCTCGCTTGGATCCTGATTATTTCGTTAAAACTCTGCTTCAAAGGTTTGTGAGAAAAGTGTTAAAATTAGAGAAATATTTCTTGTTTTTTTTTTTCATTCTTTAAAGGTTTCACGTGAGTGATCTGTTGACGTTTGCTAAGCGAACGGATCCCAAGCGCATTGGTTTCTTGGAGCCTGAGCACCAGATTCCCATGTTAGAGGGCGCTCTAACCACTCTGTGCATGATCCTCGGTATTCGTACCAAACTGGGACTACCCCAAAGCGAGGTCACACGCCTCGAAATGGTGACGCTGCTGTGCATGGGAGACCGTACACACAGTCAGCTGATGGACGCAATGCCTGACAAATGCGACCAAATGGACCAGACGAAAAGCTTTGAACCGACCCTCGAACAGGTCTCCAATTACAAGGCTCCCAATTTTGAGGCAGGCGGGGGTATGCAACAAGGGATATACATCCCCAAGGACGAAATCTGGGAAAGCGACTTTGATCCATTGTACGTGATGCTGCGTGCCATCTATCGGAGGGACCTACAGACTTCACTCGACCGCTACACGAAGAATATCCGCAAGAGACACGGGGGCTTCAAGGGCTCCCTCTGGCCCCCGTTCCGCGTCCCTGGGGACGTGCATCCCGAGTTCAAATCCCTCCGCAACATCCTGCACTGTCGCTCCATGCATGGCCTCATATTTGCTCTTCTCTACCAGGTCGGCTCATTTGCATATCATTTGCATATTCCCGCATGATCTTATCTCTCTGCTGTATTTCATAGGCCGTCAAAGATAAGCACTTGAGTGACGCTGTTGTCTACTTCACTGTTTATCTGCTGGAGATGGCCGTTTTGATTCCTTCCCCCAAACAATGCAACATCGTGCGTGCATTTCAAAATCACGCCATCACGTTGAACTTGTGTTTTTTGCAGGAGATCAGCATCTCTGAGCCGCGATTGGACAAGCAGCTGGACCTGTGGTACTCGAGCGCAGACATTTTCCAGAACATCAACCAAACGATTCCCCGCATGAGCGTCAGTGTGTTTGAGGCTCACGAAGGATATCGAGTGATCAGCGCTCGGCACCACGAACAGTCAGACGACCTGCAGCTCGATTCTGGTACAATTTTATTTTATTTATTAATTTTTATTTTTTTTTCTTTTCTCTCGCAGAGTTAATTAAATAATCATGAAGCTCATTGAACAAGCAGATTCCTGAGCTGTCCTGTTTTTTCCTTGCAGCTCCTCTGCTGCCTGACAACCAACTGATGCTGCAACCGATCGGTCAGCAGATGTCCTCGCTGACCTCCATGATGGACGAGGCATCGCAGTCGCTCAGCAGTCACGAGCATCGCACGCGGCAGCTCAGAACGCTCGGCATCTCGACCGAAGCGAAGCCGTCGCGTAGCGTTGAGACCCCAGTGGACGAGTCCATTCTGAGTCTGCTTCTCAAATTGCACGATAAGTACGCAGGGAAGCCGCACAGCTACGTGCCTGAGGGCATCAGGGGAGTGGCTACGGAGGCTGACATGGGCAGCAGGGTGGGAGACGCATGCTTCTTCATCGGCAAACTCCTCGATAACATCTGTCGGAGGAGTGAAAACAGCGCCGGGATCGTGGAAAGGGCTCACAGGGAAGGCGTGCAGGCGGGCAAGGGGAAGAAGAAAGCAGGGGAGCTGGATAAGGAAGAGCGGTAAGGCTTTGCTGCTGCACGTTTGTTGCTATGGTGACCTTGTTGCTAGGCGACGGAAAGCCAGAGAGAGGCAGAAGCGGCTGATGGAGCAGTTTGCTTCGAAGCAGAAGGAGTTCATGGAGCAGGCCTCGGAGGACGCTCCCACTGAGCCCGAGTCCTCCTCCGGAGAGGCTGCTTCCTCCTCTCCGTCTCTTGGCGAAGTGAAACTATTTGACTGCTGCATTTGTAACCAAAGCACTGCGTCCACAGATCAGAGGCTGGTGGGTTTGGTCGCCAACCTCCAGTCAACCAGCAGTGAGTGCTTGCCTCCGATGATCATCTTTACTCTGTTGTTGGTAGTTTTAGGGAACCGGCGTCACGCAACGGACGCTGTGCATCTGCCGCTCAGGGAACCAGAGGGAACGCGGGGAACGTGCGCCGAAGACTTCCACAACCGATTCACTTCCCTTGTGCAGGAGTTTGAAGAGGTTGTTGTTTGATTCGGTATTTTTTATTTTTTTAATTGATTATGATGTCGTAGACTTCGTGTTTGCTTTCGGTGAACATCGGTTGGAGAGGCGGGGTTCATGCGCAGACATGCGGGCATTACGTGCACCTCGACTGCCTGGCACTTTACATCGAGTCTCTCAAGGTATGTTGGTTTATCTGGGTCATGACCTACTTTAGTTTGACCTCGTTGCAGACCCAGAGTCAGAGCCAATCCATAAGAGTTGGAGACGGCGAATTCTGGTGCCCCACCTGTCGAAATCTCTCCAACACTGCGCTGCCAATCATCTCTGATGGGGGCGGAGCTATGGTGCTGGCTCCGCCCTCTGATCCCTATAAGCTCATCAAGTGGATATTTCATGTCATGGAAACACGCCCGATTGCTCCGGTGAGAAGCATGCATTTATTGTTGGGGGGTCAACGATATTTTTCTTGCCAAGATTACGGGAAACTCGAAGGCGGCAATGAGCACTGTGATGGAGAATCTCACCAAAGCAGCGTATCCCGAATTCAAGATGTGCACCAAGCTCTGCACAGGGGAGGGGGTGCTCATATTCGTTGGCTCAGTTCTGAGGACAAACTTGGAGCTGGAGTTGATCCAGAGAGGTGGCTCCCCCTGCCAGCAAATCAAATCGTCACTGGCCAGCAAGAAACCCTGCTTGTGTACGTTTTGATGCAAATGTTTTTCAATTTGACGTCAGTTTTCACGTGTGTTCTGCTTCACAGTGCCTCTGATTCATGTTCTGAGTTTGCACAGTAAAATCTTGACGGGTCAGAAGCGGCCGTTTGTCGACCTCTGGTCTCACGTCACTGGGGTCAGTCGTGACGGGCAGGAGGCGTGCCAAAGGTGAGGCTCATGAATATGCAAATGAGTGCTAATTATGAACATTGCAGCGTGACCCCATACACGCTGGAGGTGCCTCTGTTGCTGAAGGACGTTTCCTCTCTGCTCATTCACTTGGTGCTCAACATGCCCTCAGCCATCCCAAGGGGTGACTATTTATTATTCATGAATATTCATCTCTATTTCTCATGAATATTCATTAGCTACCTACCAGTGCTTGGTGCAAGCCCTGTACAACCTGCAGTACGTGCAAGCCCTTGCGATGGTCTCTTGCAGGTTCTCTGAGGAGGAACGCCGAGCGTGGCAGCGAGGGTTAGAGGTCAGCAGTGCAAAGGTCACGCTGGAAAGCATGCTGGGTCACATGATCTCTCTGCTGGAGGAGAGCGCCCTCTTCACTGACGACGCCTCTGACGTGCCTGCTGTGAGTCGAGCGGCCAGCATCGGGCGTTTCTCTCTTGTAACGCTCATTTGCAGATCTGCCAGAGCGTCTGGTCGCCGCTGAGCGTGGAGATGAGCGTGCAGGAGGCGTGTCTGCCGTTTGTGCGTGTGGCTTCTCTGCTCATGCATCACTTGTACGATGCGCCTCTTCCTGTGCACAGTCAACCGGTATGGATATGTTATGTTAATGACAGCTCATGAATATTCATGATGCAGGAGGCCTCGCAAGAGTTCATGCTGCTCTGTGATTACCTCAACCTGCACCAGTCGACCCCTAAGCACCCGTCTGGATGCACGCGCACTCAGTGGCACTGTGACCTCCTGCCTCTGTTACGGGCGTGGTGCCAGCATTTCTCACAACTGGTCCGCAAAGATGCCTCTTCGGCTCGCGTGAGTAGGAAATTCTCTGAATCGTGCAATGATTTTTCAACTGAAAATAGCTGCGTGATGTTCTTATGTAACCAGGGCTCGAAATAAGAGAAAAGGTTAATTAACAGGGAATTTTTACTCGCCAAAATATATTTTTACTCGCCAGAAGTTCTGATGAAAAGTATAGCATCTCTGATGCATACCATGTCACTTTCTCAACCAATTTTAATTTTAAGTCGATCGTATGTGACAATGCACTGTCATCTGATTAGCAATGCGTCAAAAGTATTCAGTACTATCACTAGAAAAGTGTGTTTCCCTCTACTGGGTTATGCTGGTATGTTGTGATTAGACTCTGAATTAGGTGAGCCAATACAGCCCACTAATGAAAATTACAAATGAAAACGCACAGATGGTAGTCAGACTAACTACCAGTATAACATACTGTACCTGAGATGCGTCTTAATTTGAAAAGATGTGAATGCAGTAAGAACAACGGCGGTGCCACAAATAACTCGCCTGATCTGGTGTCGACATGGCGTCAGCTAAATCAAACTTGCCCGCATGATGTTAGGTGCCTGCATGGGCTCACAGGCCTTTAGTTTTTTAACTGGGAATTAAGCAAAAATCTATTGCTTGGGGTTGACCAAAGAATCTGCCCTTTACATTTTATTTGGAGAGCCAAAAATTGTTCTCGCCATCTGGCGATCATTCTTGATATTTTTACTCGCCGGTGAGAATTTTTACTCGCCATCGGCGAGTAGTCGAGTCTTATTTCGAGTCCTATATGTAACTGGTTCTCGTGATGTCTACAATCGCAGATGCTGCTCAGCTGCCCCGTCAACTGGGTCCCCCCTCAGCTGTGTCATCTCCCTCACCTCTACGACCGGATCTTCCAGTTCTACCGCAGCCGCTCGTGTCAGACGTGTGGCAACGTGCCTCGTGACCCGGCCGTCTGCTTGGTTTGCGGCCGGCTACTGTGCTTCAAGGACAGATGCTGCGCTCAGGCAACCGTCTACGAATGCGTACAGGTGAAGCACAATCAACGCACGATCAACACGATCAGCATTTCTTCTCTTCTTCTCTTTTTTAGCACTCAAGGAGTTGTGGCGGTGGAACGGGAATATTTCTCATCGTGAATTCTTCTATTATTGTCGTTATTCAAGGCCCACGAGCGACCGCCTGGGGCTCAGTGTATCTGGATGAACATGGAGAGGAAGACCATTATCTCAAGTACCGTTACGCAATTTTTATCTACTATTTCATTGATATATAATGTTTGATTAGATTGGTCCTTTATGCTTGATAAATCAGCTGTACAATTTTTTTTTTTTTTTTTTTTTCAGACGTGGGAAACCGCTTTATTTGTGCAAGGAGCGATATCAACTGTTGCAAGATGAATGGCTATCGCACAGTTTTGTGCGTGTCTGCAAGAAGTGGATCATGCACATCGACACCTTGTGACCTTTGACCTTGTGGTGACCTTGGGAGTGCTGCACCCTTTTCGGAGTTTTCACACCTTTAAACAGACTGAAAGTGGATTTTACCTGAATTATCTGATTTCATTTTATTATCTGAGTCATTTATTGTTTGTTTTATCTTTCAATTAAAAACTGCAGAATTGAGTTCACTTATTGTGTGATGTGAATTATCTGCCCACCTATTCAATATCTTTATTTTGAGAAAATTACTGTTTAAGCCAAAAGTATTTATGGCCAGAATGTGCGCTTAATTAAATGTGGGAACACTGGTTTGTAAACCACAGAAAATATTAGTCCCGCTGGCATTACTTCATTATTGCCCCTACGCAGACCCGCTACATGATATATTATGTGAAAGTGGAGAATTGCAATTTTCTTCTCTGGTAATAGGTAGTCTGTTATCTGGGTCAAAGGTCAATGGGTCATCAAAGTGACTGCTGCACTCTGACCTTGTTTATCCAATGATCTTTCTTGCATAATTTTGACTTGGTTAAGAGGAGATTGGATTAATGAGGTGAGACTGCAGACATGAAAACCAGCAGCTGACGATGTCTTAGTAAAGAGGCCTGTAGCTGGATTTAATATAGCTTCTTTTTTCTCCCGATTTTATTGCAAACAGATGTGAATGTGAAAACGATCTTTCCCCCGACTCTTTGGTCCTCTTTGGCGAAATGGGAAAAGTGTAAATGGAAGCAGAATCCAGAATAGTGATCTTAATCAACACTTTTTATAGTTTTCCATTTCACAGACATTAATTTATGCGCATAGAAACATTCCTTTTGTATATTTGCACTATATAATTTATTTATTTTTATATTAGAAGTACATGTTGGCTACTAATATTACTAAAATGTATGTAATACACAAATATAAAAGGAGTCCAAATTTGGTGAATTTGTTTATTCTGAAGCAAGCAAAGCAATTAATGATTTAATAATTACCAGGTACAAGACTCCTGTTGACTGACAAAAAAAATCCAGATTCTGAACAAACATGATTCTAATAGGGAAATCGTCCAATGTTTATGACAGTGATTAGTAATTCGTTTAAAACGTTCTCCTAAATGCACTAAAAGAGGCAACACACAGATTGCTTTTAAAAAGACAACATCCGTTGAATCACAGAGGAAAAATCACAGTTTTGATAAAAATCAGTCAAGCTGTCAATCATTAATCAGTAAAACTTGACCAAACATGGAAAAAATAAAAAAATAAAAATCACAACTTGACCAAAAATATAAAATTATTTTGACCAAAACATTACATTACATTTTCTTCTTTAAAAAACAAAAAAAAAACAAAAAAGGAATGGCAATGAAGACAAAAAACGTCAAGGTTTACCCTTTCATAGAATTACAGCTAAAAACACTCGAGTTAAAAATGGTCCCACTGACACAAACATGACTGACATCAGGATTACTCAAAAAAAAAAACCTCAAGCTTTTCGCTCCTCCAGAACTTTGAGGTTGGCCTCGCAATTCTCTTGCGCTATCTTCCACTCACCTTCAATCTCACTCAAAACCTAAAGAAAAAGAGAACAACATTATGAATAAACGCATAATCAGTGAGGAGCTGCACCTTCTGCTTATAATCAGCGTCTTGAATTGAGTCCAGATTTGTGAGCACGTTCTTGTAGGCACCCCAGACTCCAGTTTCCAAACACTTCATCCCGACCTGAACGTCAGATTTGCACGAAATGTTTGCAATTTTGCAGAGTTCTGCGAGCGTTGGCCACAAGCAATTTGCTTTCTTCGCCATTGCCATGGGAACGGAGATGGCGGTGCGTAGACCCCTTTGTAGCGCCTCTTCCCGACTGAGGAAAAATTTATTCATCAATTGATTAAATTAATTGCTAAATGAAATTAATGACAGAATGATTGAAAAGTTCAAATGATTGATGGAATGACTGATTGATTAATTCATGAATGGACGAAGTAATTGATTTATCAATTAATAAATTATCAAGATAATCAATATCACTCACAATTTCTCTTCCTCGGGATCCCTGTGTGGCAGTTTGATCGCAGCCTAAAAAAAACACAATCGTGATAACAGATTATCAATACTAATTATATGTACGGTAAATCTAACAATATTTTAAAGACAAGAAATTTCACCAATTTATCTTAGAAACTAATTTACAACAATCCATATAACATAGAAATTCTAAATGAGGATTTAGAATATTCTGGAAAGGAATGAAACAAGGAACAAAAATAACAACGATTAGCAAGCAAGACAAGAGAAAGAATGAAACAAGAAATGAAACAACGAAAAGTCTCGTATGTTTAATGCAGCCATACCAAGTGGCCGAGGTAAATATTTTAATGAGCAGATTCACTGTGATGTTTAATGTTGAGCAAATGCACAACAGAAGCAGCGATGTCTCATGATAATACAACTCTATTGTGAGTTAAATCTGCTTTGTGCTTTAATTAGTTAACACTATTTAACAGCTTGGTTAAGAACGGCCACAAAGTACAGAAGCAATCAAGAGACAGTGATTAAAAAAACAGAAAACGATAAATTACCCAAACCGGTGCGTACCGAATAATCACTAAATAGAGCAACATCTGGGTCGACAAAAGGCAGCATCTCTTTTAGACCCTTAATTAGCAGCGGAGAAAGAAACAGAAGAGGAAGTTTACTAAAAGAAGTACTCATTGATGACACTAATTAGTGGCACGCAATCAAACACACTGTAAGAAATATATGTACAGACATCTAGCTTACATCTGAATCTTCACTTAACAGTTCTACTGTGCACTGTAAAAATATGCATGATCAAACACTGTGCGTCGTGTACTATGAGAATATTCATCAATAAAATACATAGATACCTATAATATTCATCATTAACCCCACCAAAAATATGGTTTTCTAATTTAATCAATTCAAAATTTCTTAACAAACAAGCAGATTTAAAATAGCATAATAATTAATTACATCTAAATACCATCAATAATAATGCAAATGAGTATGCAAATATATGCAAATGAGTACTAACCATGTAGTCGTTGAAGGCAGCCGCATCTGCGTCGATGTAGTGCATGAGTTCCTTCATCGTGGAATACAACGGAGGCAACAACTGTCGCATATTTCCATCCAGATGCTCAAATTTACGATTCCCGTACGTCAAGAACCCAGCCATGGAACTCAGAGCTGCTCCCTGAGGAAGAAGGGAAGTCAGAGGTGTTTGATGTCGAATAAAACGCACCATTGTGGCCGTCAGAGCAGCAACGCTTCCTCCTCCGGGGGTAGGGGAGCGGGCTCCCACAGTCAGGATGAAATCTTTGACGTCCATGGAGAGCAGAGGTCCATCACGCTCGCTGTCAATCATATATCTGAAAGAAAAGGGATTGAAAGGGAAGAAAGAGGGATTGAAAGGGATTAAAAGGGATTAAAAAGGATTGAAAGGGAAGAGAAGGAAGGAAGGGCTCACTCAATGATTCTCTCTTTTGGGTTGAATCCTCCGACGGAATGCAATCCCAAACGATCCACGACCTGCAAAATTCAGACGTTCATTAAGTGTCGTTTGCGGTGAAAAGGAAGATCATCATCAGGAGATCTATTGTTCACCGTCTCGAGGGAAATTGAGAAAGTTTGGGGAAAACATAAAAGTAAAGGGAGACTTATTGCGTTGCCTAATGAGCATAATTAGGTTTGCTCTTCTCCATAAATGGAGTTGATTAATTAAATGTGCAGTCAATATTAATTGTGAGTTATTTATTGATCTTGTGGATTGAATTGCATAATCACTCTCACGCCAGGACAGAAGTAAAACATAACGAGAAAACAAATGAACCTTCGGAATGTCATGCATAAACAAGTCCACGGTATGCATCAACATGTCTGGGCGCAAATACAATCATTCTCTTTGTGAACTCAATAATAAAAAAGAAAAATAAATAACGCATTAACTCAATGCTTCCGATTGGACTCAATGAAATAAATATTGATTTTGTCTGGGAGCAGAGAAAACGATTATTGATCCGAAAAATAAAAGTCATGCAACATGCTGATCAGTAATCCTTCGTTGGCAGACCATGACCCAATTGGGTCGTACAATGGGTTACTATTAATGAGGTGTATTAATGAGGTGTGAACATGCGAAACCTCAAAGACTGATATGTACGACTGGTGGGGCTGTATAAGCAAAACCTGACTAACCAGACGGACTTTCTGATCCTCTTCAAGCAAGAACAGGTTTTCTTTGTCCATGTAATAATCAGCGACTTGTAAGATTGCTCTTAGAGGAACAAGGCCGACAATCTGAGAGCCAACCATCGCAAGATTCAACTCCTACATAAAATAGAAATAATAATAATAACAACTGAAATAACAACGTCACAGCCACTGACCCTGGCATCGCGAGACACTTCTTCATAAACCGTGTGAATCGGCGTTTTTTCGTGATCGGTGAGATTCAGCGAGACTTGCGCCATGTTGGCCTCTTCCAAGTACCAACCGATCGCTTGCACATGCTTTAAACGACCCGGCTGCAAAAGTGAATCGTGAGTAAATCAAGAGCTGAAATGCACTCAACTGACCTCTCCCTTGCCCCGCCCCTGTTCCCTGACATTCAGCGCGATTCGATGCGCTTGCTCTTTCGTTGCTAGCATGTTGATGTTGTATGCGATGAGGAATTTTCTCGCTCCAATCAACGACGCTCCCCAACTGGGGACGAACTCCGCTGGACCAAAATCGGGTTTCCATTCCGGTTTCTCCAGCTGAATTGATAATTTTGAGACGATGCAACTTTATTTTGGCTGCTCACCTTTTCTGGTAAGCTTTCATATTCGCCAGCGCGCAACTGTGGAACAGTCGTACGGTATTCTTCTTTCGCTGCGTCTCCGTACAAGTAGACTACGGAAATATGATAATTAAGCCTGGAATGTGCAGAACACTGAACACTGTACCCGGCACTCCGAGCTCCTCTCCGAGTTTCATTCCCAGTTCCCTTGCGCATTCAACGCAATCGTCCATCGTGACCCCCCGGACGGGAATAAACGGGCAGACATCCATGGCTCCAATACGAGGATGCTCACCTATGAATATGCATGAGATCATTAGTATTCATTAACCTAAGCGATATAGCATAATCTGGCAATTGTGGGGATTTTAATGTCATTTCCACAAGCAACGCAAGACCGTTCATAAACAACATCAGTTCAAATTGATTTCAATTTGCTTCAATGATAAAACATATCAATAGATAATGACTGATAAGAATTTCTGCGATAAGGATGTTATTAATTCTGAAACAACAGTGTTATCACTCAAATATATCACACGTGCTTACAGCGTACAGTGCTATCTTACAACATGCATTCAAAAACTGATTACAGATTAAATGTAATTAACATCCAAGAATTTCTAGGAGAACATCTGTAAAAGTCATCTTTATGTGAATGACACTGGTATAAATTGAAAGATCACAAACGACATGTGCAAATAATCAGAATCAGCTAATTATAGACTCTGTAATGTCAAGCAGTCCTCATCTGGATGGAGGTGCAATAAGCGCACGCACAGGGAGACTCAATCAAGGTCATTATTATCCTCATTTAATTAAAAAATAAAAATAGAAATAAAGATGAGGAAGACGTACCGTGATGCCTCGTCATGTCAATCAGCTGAGACGCAGCACGTGCAGCATTCAGGGCTCCCTCTACCACCGCGTCAGGAGAACCAACAAACGTGTACACTGTTCTGTTGGTGGAGATGCCAGGGTCTACATCCAGAAGGTTACAACCGTCGGTTGTGGCAATTGCGTTTGCGATCGCCTCAATCACCTGAAAGAAGCAGAATTTGAAATCATCCAGTTCAGTTGATGTTTATATGCTTCATGAAAATGATAATGGTGGATATGTGATATTTTGTGGCTCATCTGAATTCCTTTGATAAATAGATTGAATCTAAGTTTGCCTGCACTATATGTCTTTAATATATTGCATATCTGCATTAAATCTATTCAACAGACCTATCTGGTGATTCTAATGATGGGTGAAAAAAGAAAATCAATTTTGATATTCAGATTCAGACTATTATTATGCAAGTCAAAGCTTCGGAAAATATAGCCAATATTTGTCAGAAGTCTGAAGCCGAAGTTTTGCCCATCAATAATCTAGTAAGCTTGTCTCATCATCAGCAAGCAAAACTATTTATTATTTTATATAACCTAGTTATAACCTTCATGATTGATCCTTTGTGCCAACAGTATTGCATGCAAAATCAACTTCATATGTACTGCATGCATACAATTATTATTTAATTCAATTTAATAATTAATTTTAAATTATCTTAATTTAAGAATTATATATTTATTGAATTAAAGCAAAAGTTGAACCCAGAACAGAGAATGGAGAGATTGAACATTGTCATTGTCACTAGAATCTTTCATTGCCATCATTGTGACTAATGTGAGAACTAGGTACGCTTTAGCACAGATAAATCGGGCGAGGTATTCGTACCCCTCGGTCTCGCTGTAGTATGTCAGCTCGATACGCTTATACAATATACTAAACTTATAGCAGCAAAGTATGTACGTACATCGGTATCCCTTCACCTTAAGTTAACTTTATAACTATAATTATAGTACTGGCTCAATTTGCAACACAAGAAAAGATAAAGTCAACAAGAGGGGGGGGGGGGTAAATTCAGTAACCAGAGTAATCGATGTAACCCCAGACAGGCCACCTGGCGATGCAACACGCAGGCAATCAGCAATCGCTCAGCTGACACAAAAGCAGTGAACATTCCATCGTCGATGCAAAATTACAAGAGCAGTGGGGGGAAAAGAAGACGTAAATATATCCGATGACCACAACTATGCACTGTCTGCTCAGCTCACCTCTTTGTGCTGCCCCTCTGAAAAGTTCGGCACACATTCGACGATTCGCGACATCTTGGAAGCCATGCTGACACAAGCTCAAGCAGAAGAATTGATCGCGACTGGAGGAAGAGAAAGATCGCTTGTCGAAACCTGACTAAAACGTCATCAAGCGTTGTGTAGTAACCATAGAAACAATGGTGATGTCACTGAAATGTGTGTACTCTTGACGTAGGGCACATACTGTGTAATGCGTCATGAAGCGTTGCGTACTTTGTGTAGCAACGATTATGACGTCACGGAAATATGTGCACTCATTACGTAGTACGCATCTGGATTTATGCAGGAGCGACGAATTTTTCCTTGTCCGCCCGAAATTAATTAAAGGCGCTCGAATCTACGCGTCTATCGACCGCAATGTTGGTATTTTATGACGAATCAAACATTTCCGCATCTCCATCAGCTGCTGAATTATCTCAAAACACGACATTGTTTATTGCAATCGACGCTAAATCTCCTCCTCCTCCTTGTTTATCTAGCGTCGTGACGTCACTAATGGCGAATGACCACAAATATGGTCCCTGGACTTAAGCCACGTTCGTGTGACTGTGTTCTGGTTTGAGAGTCCTTTGATTCAGATGTAATGGGGCGGTTGGAGATGCTTGCATTTGTTGTTCATCTCTGATTGAGTTACAGTGTTGATGTATCAAATCCTACATCTTAATTTGCAATTAAATTAATCCTCTTTTTTTCTACAGCTGTACCATCATGGTGCAACCGGTGCGCAAACGCCAAGCTGACCCTTTGCGGGTTCCGCAATTCTGGCAGGCCATCGTTTACGTGAGGCAACAGAAGCAGATTCCAAACCTGGAACGGGTTCAACGCTACATGAATCGCACGTACGGAATGAAGGTCCGCTCATTGTTTATTCAACGTTGAATAAATAAATAAAGCAAATTTTATTTTCTCCAGTTTTCCGAGTGCGAACTTGAGCTGCAGTATTGCGTGAAAGACGGTCTACTGAATGAATACACCGCACTCGGCTTCAAAGGGCAACGCACTGGCATCGAACAGGAAGGCTATCGTTTGCCCTCAATTGAAGATGAATTTGTGAGTCTGTTAACTATGTAGGGTTTTATTTTATTCCTTTTCATGAATGCAGGATCGTGGGAAGCATGATTGGTATTGCTTTGACTGCCATCAGCCGGGAGAGGTCGTTGAGTGCGATGAATGTTGGCGTGTGTATCACCCGACATGTACGGAAGACGATTGGACCGCAGAGAAGTTCATCTGCGCTGTGTGCAAGGTGCGTCATCTGATTAGGGAAATCTCTCGGTTTGATGCTGTATATTATTCTTATCTTTCTTTTCTCTGAAGGATATGGAGGTAATTAGATGTTTGCTTGCTTGTTTCCCTGCATGATGTTCTTTGTTCTTTGACTTGACAGCTTTAAGTTCTGTGAGAGTTACTGCAGAACAGGAAATTTTCACGCTGCATGACATTCACGGTCACGATCGACCGCTTATATTACATGTTTGCGAAGTGTTTCTGGGTGATCTCATACTATGACCCTACTTTTGACCGCGAATAAAAGTCTGAGCACTAAATTGCAGTCTGCGGAAATTTCCTGTTTTACGGTAGTTGCTGCTATTGGGGTGTTCACACATATTTGAGAATTGCATTCTTAATAACTCATGAGATTTTTGATGCAAGGAATTTGCTTTGTGATGCATTATCTCTATCTATATATTTTGGACTGTTTTCCACGCTCAAAGCTCAGCTCAGAGGAGTTTCAAGGTTGAATTCTGAAGCTAAACACTCAAAAAATAAAAATCTGATTTCTGTTGCTAAGCAGGAATATTAATCACGATTAAATATCTCCAACATGCAGTCTATCCCGTCACCAAAACCTTTCTTCAATATTCGATCGCATTTTTGCTTAGTCCACAGATTATGAATTTACGATCTGCCTGTCGTTTGTCTGATGGGGACCTCGCTTTGCTCACCGATTTTCTCTTCGTTTCAGGCCACCAAGCGCAAACCTCGGATCAAGAGGAAAGAACTCAACCGTCTCGTTACGTACACATTGAACAGAATCAAACACAATTTGAAGGTCAGGTCAAGTAGGAAATCTTTATGCAAATATTATGCAAATATATTACAATGAAACATTTTATTCGCCTGATGTTCCCCTGAGAAGATTTCATATTCCCACTTGGATGTTGTCTATACATCTACAGTGCTTCACATGATTGAACAATCAAAATGATTCAAAAGCAACTAGAGTTGTGATTTGGTCGGAGGTCCGAGTTTGATGCCTCAACTCCGATCGGAATCGGAGCTGCATACTAATAATTAGTGGCCAGTAAACTTGCTGCTTAAAAACTAAAAGGTTCAGATATGAAGGGGAGGGGTAGGAGTTTTTCGTCCTAATTTACAATCACCATGACGGGATGCAATTGATAGTAAGAGATCACCACGAAGAACATAATCTTGATCATTACATAACTTTCCGCTTCAGTGCATTTATCAATTATCACTGAGAGGCATGCCCCGAGGCACAAGCAATGCTGTTTATCATAGATGGTACAGGGAATTATGAAGAATATTATTCATTTCCGATCTACTATGCAGTTTTGAATCACTATTTGAGCTTGAGCAGCTAATTGCCTCAACTCTGAACGCGACACCATACATTCTGGCTCGCCTTCATTTGCATATGGAGTTGACGCATGTTCAAGCGTTTAATGTAAAGTGGAATGGAAATCCAAACGACAATGGAAGACTGCACTTTGATGGGAAAAGTTAAAAGCGATTGATTCTTGTGAAGCATGCAGAAGCTGTTGCCAAGAAATGTGAAAACTGATAAGGGCGTTGTGCATGAGAGAGAAAAATAAATTTAAATCGCCACTTTAAGGAATGACATGTTACAAGAAAGCCTACTGATTATAACTATAAAGTCTGTTAATTCCTGAAGTCATTTCTGAAAACTATATCGATAAAGTGATAACCAACTTAAACCAAGTAATATTCATTTTACTGAAATCACGCCTTCGCATACAAGGCGAGCGATGCGCACTAGTAATCACTTATTTCTTTGTGTGTTCGGTTCCACTGAAGGAAACGTCACTTTGAAAACAAATGGCTCCGACACTTTATTAGTAATTGATGTTAAAAAATATAACTGTTAAGTGACCTTGATTCGAGGTACATGTACGAGAAAAAGTTTATCAACTGTTGAAAGTTGAAAGGGCGCAGTCGCTTAGGGAATGGGGGAGTGACAATCGCCTAGTCGGAAGTAGCACTGAGGAGGGGGTGCGGGTGTTGGCTTGAACAAGCGCTGCTTACGGTTGAATGGTTTTGGAGTCAGCCTTCCAGAAGGGGGAGGGGGTGCATAGAAATCACATAAACCTGCATCGCTTCCCGTGTATTACGTAATGTGCGGGTTAGCTGATTGCTTTACGAGGATCAGAGGCTTTTTACGACTGGTTTCCCAACTCCGAAACTCCAACCCAGAAACATCAGAGTTCTGAAAAACCCATGGGAGTTCGGAGGTCGGATTTGGCGTTCCGAGCATCTCTAAAAGCAACCCCTTTTACGACTAGCCTCTTACCAACAAATGGAATTTTAGTGAAAATTTAGCCATTTCTTACTCAATACCCTGAATTCATAGAAGAATCTGGAGCAGAAAATGCAAAGTTGTCTTTGCTCCACAGACAAAAGAGCTGCACAAGTTCGGAACGACCGAAGAGGATCAGTTGAAGGTGGACCGCTTGGTTCATCGCTACATGGATCTGAATTTGATGGAAGGAAAGGCGCATGAGCGCAAATACAAGTACCTGGAACAGTTCTACTCAGACTGCAGGACGATTCTGCACAACACCTTCATCTGTTTCGGGGACACTGGCTTGATGGCTGAGCTGGCTAAGATCATGATGAGGGATTGTAAATATGACGTGAGTGTTTACTTCAGCGGTGAACGTGTTGTTTAAGAAATTGTTTTCATTCTGTAGTTGGATGAGATTCGTCAATGCAAAGATTGCTATCAATTTTCCAATGCTAAGCCAAAGGACTGGTTTGCCCAACCTTGTGTGAGTTTGCTTCTTATTAATGCTAATTAATGCGCATTTTGTTGTGTTTTTTTTTTTCTCCCTTTTTGTTACAGCGTCCTGCGCATAAATTAGTCTTTGCCAAGCAGAAGGGTTTCTGCTATTGGCCGGCGAAAGTCATAAAAATAACAACTGAAGGCTATGATGTGCGGTTCTTCGGAGGCTGGCATCAACGGTATATCGATTGCTGGTTAAATTATGCTAATTTATCTCAAACTGTGCGTTAATTCAAACAGAGCATACATTCCTGAGAATAACGTTAAGACCATTGAGAGCAACGTTAAGCAGCTCAACATTAAGCGGACGGCCGGCTTTGTGAAGGCCATGAAGGAACTGAGCCTACACCAGGAGCTCATGTCGAGGGTGTCCCAGGACGATCCCCTCGAACAACCCAGCGACAACGAACAGGAGGAGGAGGAGGACATTGAACCCCCCGAGATCAGGCACAAGAAGTTCCGCAAACTCAGCAAATCTCACCGCAAGGGCGCGTTCCACTTTGCGCAGCAGGAGCTTATGATGGACGCAATGGACGTATCGTCCAGTCAGCAGGACCCTCTGGTCAGTCACTCGTCATCCTGATCGCACGCTCACTCTCCTTGCTCTCTCTCAGGTGGCAGAGACTCCAGAAGATGCCAACATGGTCACCTCAAGCGAAGACAACATTCTCTCATCTCCGCGTACCTTCAGCACAAGCGACATTGGAGTACAGACATCTAAAAAGGTTTCACTCGGATGCGAGATTCAATGAGGATTAATTAATTAATTTACTATTTTCAGCTGAGTGGCGGCAAACAGCCGCACAAGAACACGCAGACGGAGGTGGAGTACCCCACCGCATCCACCTCTAGCAGCAATGCCAAGTGTCACTGCGAGACCAAGTACAACAAAGCATTCATGGATTACAAGACACAGCTGGAGAAAGATGCAAAGGCAGATAAAGACCGAGCCCTTAAGGAGTTGGAGGAGAGGGTAACCACTAATTTGTGTGAAATCTTATTTTTTAAGATTTTATTTTTTTTTTATTTTTTTTTACAAATGTGAAAAATTTTGTAATTTTTTTTTTTTTTTTTTGTTTTTTTATAGCTTCGCGCTGATTTTGAGTTGGATAAGCAGGCAGCCGTGTCGAGGGCCATGGGTTCGACTCAGAGGGACACAGACAAAGTGCGCAGGCAGATGGAGGAGAGGTGCAAGGAACAATTTGGCGAGGATTTGAAGAAAGTCATTCAGAAACACAAGTCAGAAGTTTCAAGCACAAAGAAAAAACAATGGGTCAGGGGATATAATTTATTTTTAGTTCATTGTATTCCATAATTTCAATTATAATTAAATTTGAGAAAGAAATAAAAATTTACTTTTCGTTTTATTGCAGTGCTACAATTGTGAAGAGGAGGCAATGTATCACTGCTGTTGGAACACCTCGTACTGTTCGATCAAATGCCAGCAGGACCATTGGCATCGTGAGCACAAAAGGATGTGCAGGCGGAAACGTAACATAGAGAAATGAGCGCCACTCAAAGGTCTAACATCAGCAATTGTGTTCTAAGAATTTTTATTTCATTTTACTCTCCTGTATTTATATTTTTTTTCTGTTTGCCAAAATCTATTCTTTCATTTCTTCACTTGAACCGTAAGTTTTTAATAGAAACTTTCTTCTTTTTTAAATCGGTCGAATTGAAATCTTTGTTAAATTAATAATAATAAAAAAGCCAATGGATTTAACTGAGTTAATTATGATTCATGACAGAAACCAAGCCAGATAATTAAACTCTGATTACTTAGAATCTTTTTAACTCTTGTGTTTTTAATAGGCAGCGATTTCACTACTTTTCATTTAAAGTCTTCTTCCTTTCCTCTCGATCTCACTGCTATTATCGTTCACAACACCTTTGTATATACAAAAAAAAAAAGTATATTTTCGTTGGAAATGTGTATCAATTATGTATACGTTCTTATAAACCAAATTGAACAGTTTTATCACAATTATTTTTAATCGTCTTATTCGGTTAATGCAAAGTCAACAGTTTTGACACAGTCATATTTCTTTTGCCATAATTTTAATTAATCTTGTTTGTATTGTCTTTCTTCTTTTTGTGTCAGAAATGTCGGATTCCTTTTCTTCTTTTTCTTTTTTTTTTGGCGGCAGCAGATACTGAAACATCTCAGAAAAGAAGAATCATTCTCTCTTAGTTCAAATGCTTAAAGTGATTTGTGTAGTTTTGTAGGATTTCGTTTTCTATTCACAGATGGTTTAATTGTTTATTGTGTTTGGTGCATGTTATTGAATAAATATAATGCGTTATAGTCATTCACTTCTTTGTTGTTCTTCTATTGTTAGCTCGCAAACAATATAAATCTTAAATCAATGCTCGGTGCTGGGATACAGAACTATTTTACGGTCTACAGACTTAATTTACATAATTTACTCACGTAACAATCGCCCCTTGAAGTCTTCAATCTGGTTTTGTGAATGAGTACTTGGAAGTGATCATTTAATCCATCACCATCAAAATTAATGATTTCACAATTCGAAATCTTGAATTGTCCCGTAATATACA
>KB297286.1:232409-268288 GCA_000328365.1 Capitella teleta
ATGTAATAGTATTATATATCAGCATTTGCGATAAACGACACATTTCAGTGTGCGGCGTCACAATTATAAGCTTATAGGCGAAAAAATTCTCGAAAAAATATGAGATAGAGATTCATGTTATTAAAATTCTAAATGGCGAAATTCAAATTTCCTCTCACAATATTTGTAAAATATGAGGTCATTGTTTCTCACCTTGATAGTAAATGAAGAGAGCTGCTACTTTGATGAAAGATCGAGACGTTGATGGTTGAATTTACCAAGAGGCTGAGTTGTGGTAACTTTGGAAATGGCGATGTAATCGTGTAGACATTCGTTAGCTTTGAAAGCGAGAGGGGAACTAATGAGTGGAGAAGCCGGGGATTATTTTTATATATCGTCATTACGACCTGCTCGACAGATCTCTGCTTCAGCTTGACTCCGCCCTAAGTATGCCAAGTGCGCTCGAGCGTGCAAGCGAGCTTGAAGCAGGGAGGCGGAGCATAGCTCCAAGCCCTTTAATCTTCTGCTCGTGTTTGTTAAAGTACTGAAATATTTCGCCTTTCACGTCACCTCCACGTATTTACACTTAACGCTTAAAGCGCGATAGCTCCTGCCTGCTGATCAATGCGGGCCACGTCAGGCTCACGTCGCCTGCAGGTGACCATGAGAGCGCGCAGATCAAGTACTCGCGCCACGTTAGCCTAATGTTACCTGCAGGTGACCAAAATTTACACCTGCTGGTAACGTTAGGGGAATGTTCCGTGTTTGCTGGGCGGGTGTTCGACGCATCGAAGTTTTACTGTATAGTCAATTAATGTAAATTGTGTATTCATTCACTTTAATTGAGCCAAGGTGATCACTTCTCGGACTGTAATCTTGTTTAAACTAAATTATATTGAACATTTCCATTTTGAAGGGAATTATATTTATAGTGTAGTATTAGGAAACACACCCACGTTGGGTCAAGGTAGCTAACCTACTAAAACAATAGGACAGTACAACAGACGCCAAAACATATTCGGCACAATACGTTCCAGTTTAATGCAGTAAGGGTGTAACTCGATTGGAAACCTGACTTACACCTTTGTTGCTCTCAGTGCAGCGCAGGATCAATTTTGGGAACAAAAAGGATCTAAGTCTGTCAAACCAATGACTTGCATCCTTTCTGCACCCACTCACCATCTACTTGGTGTTTGATACCACAAAGATACAAGTGCCTCATCCCTATTTACAACAGGATAGCACGAGAAACCCACTTACATTCTTATTGCACCAGATGGAGATTGGTGTGTGGATTCTAGTTATACCAATAAACCCAAAAGCCCAACTTACACCATTTTTGCATTGCGCTAACACCCAGGTAACTGACATGACTGGATAAGACTATTTATTCAAAGGAACTTAATGCAACTCTGTTTTCTCGCTACCTATAGGGATGCACGACCCATGCACAGAGAAATCGAGATATGGTTTGCCAGAATTGGCCTACTGGCCCTTCTTTTCTGACAACAATGTGGATCCATTCTTTGATTGGGAAAGAACAGCTTTTCGTCTAGTGGACAGCAAATGCGAGAATGGAAGCGCCAAAACAGTACAATTACTCTATTGCTCCTGTAATGGGCACGAAAAATACATTGAAGTGAAAATTGAAAATGGAATCATGAGGTGAGAATTAAGGTTAACGAATTTGATGATTAATCGTATACATATGTGTGCATGGATAATTGTTTATCTAAGTTGATTAGCAATCAATACTTTGAGGCAATGATAAATACGAGGGTTGCTCAAAAGCTCTCATCATAACAGAATATTACAACAGTAAGAGCTGAAAACTGGCATGAAAGAGGGGAACTTTCCAGATGGAAATAAGTATTCATTTCAGTAATTTATTCACATTCTTCAACTGGCATTTTTCAAAGGCCTATTACCAATAGATAAAACGTGTAAACATAAATTACAAATGAAGAAAGTAAAAATGATTAAGAATTAATAATATAGAAGTTTAAATAAAGAGAATTTAACATTTCAAGAAAGTTTTCACATATTGATATTATAGTCTACTTTTAAATTTTGAATTTTTGATTTATCGGGCACCAGAATGCTTCTGTGTTTTTATTGGAATGTTTATGGACTTGTGCTTGCATGTATTTCAATTCTAGTATGAGAGATCCCTGATAGTCATCCACTTCAGTTATATATATTTCATTTAGTAAGTCAAAACTATTCTTAACCTTGTCAGATTTTCGAACAATTACCCCAAATTTGAATACGAAGTGGAATACGAAGAAGGATCGTGGTATATTTTGGAGACCATTGCCGGATTCAACTACACACTGCTTGTGTATAATCCCAACCATGATGAGCAGCCCCGCCCTCTTGCAATTCTTCCGCTGTGGAATTACCCATTTTTTATTCTATTTTCTGCCACATGTCAATTGGAATACATGTTTAAATGTGGTAAGTCAATCAGTATAAAAGAAAGATTCATATGTATATAACACCATTCTATTTGAATAGACGCCATTCCACTTCTTCCATCAGAAATACTCTTGAATTCCACTATCAACCCCATCCAGAGGGTTGATCTTGCATATGAACGAGAGGGTGAGGTCCAAACAGAGATTCTCGGTGGATTTGACATGCATATTGTCCATGATGACACCCTCACTATGTTTGATATTGCATTTGAAAATTCCAACACGGATGAAATCGTGAAATTTGAGTTTTACCTCTACAACCACGCTGATGCAAACTCTGATTACCTCATGTGGAAAACTGACCGGGAAGGAGGTTACGATACTGGAGCTGACCTATTTTTGGAAGAAAATCATTTTGATTTCGAGTTTTGCCTGTATCCTTTGTCCCTGCATCAATATTACGAGAATGGAACAGTGAAGCAAGTATATGTCCACAGTGGAAGCTCCGAGCACAACTACCATATCGTGGAATTTGCAATTGCTCAACAAGGGGATTATACACCAGTCATCCGCCTGGACAATTATAGGTCTACACGATGCAGTGAGTATACATAAAGACATATGGCTCTTATGAATGAAGTATGACCGGTCAGGATGTGGGGTTATGCAAGATCACTCTGCCTTATGTGCGACTGCATTGTTGTGCATTTTCCGGTTCAACAAGTGTACCTCATCTCATCTTTCATAACTATTACCCCCAAAAAATACAAAACGTATCAGAATGACCATAGGTTCAATCTGTGCACACTTTCACGGACTCCTATTATAACGCCCCCAAAAACCTATGCGATGCAACAGATACATGCGCTTGTTAACTATCTGAAGGTGTCATGGATATATCGCTTTTAATTTTGCTAATGCTTTAAATGTGTGGTTTTATTTTGTACAGTCTGATGTTCATCTATTTGTTTTACATCCAATGCTATATAGATATTTGATTGAATCAAAACTTTGACAGCATTGGCTGGGATGCATATGAGGATAATCTGTCTGTTCTTTCAGCCAGGTCCTTCTATCATCGTCATTGTATAATTATGCATTACACATTCTTCGGGATGTGGGTAGACTTTACGCTTTCAGGACATGGCCAAACGGAGAAATTGTTCTGACCCAGAAGATACTTTTTGCAGGGAAGATGCATTGGAGTTAATGAACCACCCACCAGCTTTCAGAAGAGTTGCTTGTAAAACAAAAAGTGATGACACTCTTGTGCCTGCAAAAGTTAAATCAGGACCATGTTGAGAACCTGCACTACCTCATCTGTGGGTACATTGATTTTAATGCCCATCTGCATCTTTGAGCGTATGTGGTTGCTCTGAGGTGTCTTGCTGCTGGAGCCAGCACAATTGAACTACTGAACGACCACTGTAAGCAACACAGTTGTCAAATACTTAGAGGAGTTGTTTGCAGTTCATGGTGTGCCATAGAAGTTCTACAATCACAATGGTCCACAGTACAGTAGTCGTCAATTCAATTTTCGCTGATGAATGGGAGTTCAGCCATGTAACCAGTTTGCCAAGGTATTCTCAGTCTAATGGGTTTTGCGAACGAATGGTTGGAGTGGTCAAGAGCATTCTTAAGAAAGTAAAGATGGTGGGTACAGACCAAAGGTGGCATAAATGTGTTACAGAAGTACGTCATTGAGTAGTCATCTGCCAAGTCCTGCAGAGTCGCTGTATAACAGACCAATTAGGTCTAATATTCCAGCTAGAATGGTCGTCAACACCCAAAGGATGGATGAAAGATCAAGCATGTAGACCATGTCATCGGACGCCGAAAGACACTATAATCGCAAAGTCGCAAAGTGCAATTTGCTAGAGCTGTTTCTCGGAATGAAGGTGCTGCTCCAAGATAACAATACTTGGGGTCCTGTGACTGTCCTGAACAAAGTATCTGACCGATCCTACAACGTCGGGACGCTGAATGGTGGAACATTCCTGCGCAACAGACGGTTCTTGAAGGAGGCTAGTTCAAAGCTTGTGTTCAAGAAAGTTTCATTCGTGGAGGACGAGGAACCAAGGAGGGATGCTCAGGAAAGTGAACTGCAGAAAAAGGACAAACAGCCGCTGAGGAGATCAGTGAGAATTCAGAGGAAGCCGGAAAGACTCTCTCATATTGAAGTACATATGCTCACCTGTCATGTAAATATTTTTGTGTGTAAATAATATGTTAATAAGGGGGATGTTATGTGGAATCATCTTGAATGCATATGTTCTTGTTGTTTAATATAGAACCCTCTTGAGTTATTTATCATCTCAATCTCACTGTATATAAAGACTAGCGTTTGGAATAAACATTGCTCGCACACAGCTCTAGTCTTCTCTTTATAACATTCATCACAGCCAATTTTGTGTCGTTATGCGCGGCCGTTGGTTCTCCAAAGCAGGTCTCTCAGGAGTCAAAAAATTACTCATGTGAACGTTATGAATGTGTTATGGTTGCAGGATGTTATGAATGTGCAAACGCATATTTATTTCAAACAATCTCTTTATTTTGAAATGTAATGGCCTTCAAAACATGTACATGTACACTGTCCTCCACATATAGAGAACGAAGTGAATCTGATGAAAATTGTCTCTGACCCATGGTCTTTTATCCCTCTTGTTTCCCGCCTTGACTCGATAAGTAGTTGTCTCCATCATAACTTTTTTTTGATCTCATGCACTCTGTGTCGCAGCGTGTGTCAGGTAACCTCGCATAAAAAGCCCACTTGATTCAAAGCAGCAACTTTTTAATTGATTGTCTAACATGCATTGCCCATTATCTCTCCAATCATGCGAGTGATTGAAGAGATAATGATTGACTCTATGCTAATTAGAGATCACGTCTTTAACAATTTAACACACGCGTGTCATACAGCACTCGCCATGATTGGCTGAAAGAAGAGCTTTGCGCTTGCCGGGAGCAAAGAACTTTAAGTGAAGTAATTCTAGCGGTCAGAGTTACCTCGTCTGTTAACGCGTCGGTTAATGGTTAAGTCAATCAAACGGTTAAGTCAATCAAACTGAATAATAAGTCAGCATCGGTGTCGGTATAAAAAGGCAATTTTAATTATAAAACATAGTATTGTCACAGGGTGGTGTCGGAAAAAAAGGCTTCTGTTATAAGGAGGTACTTAAAGGGATGGGGAACTGAATTTTAAGTGATGTTCTATTGACTCATAGCACCAATTGATAGCATTCCGTGCCAAAAACACCATGCCTGGATGCAAGCGTAAGGAAATAATGCATTCCGAATATCGGGGTTAGCATTGGGCCTATGGGAGAATGACTTCCATTACGAAGTATAGGAGGCAAACGTCAGCTGAAGGCTTGCCGTGATTGGTCCCGTTCCCCTCGTGATGCTATCGATTTCAGCCAATCAGAGCAGATCATCTTTGCCATAAAAGGACATCTCGGTTATTTACGAAACGAAAGCGCATGCTTGGTGCACTCTGGCTGACCCTTTTACTGTTTCAGGATGAGAAACATGGTAGGTGTCCTAGAAAATCGCTTGTTAAAATAAGAAAAATAGCGAAAAATATTTTTTTTTCGCGCCTGACTGGTGGCAAAATGATTATTCTATCTATTTCCGAAAAGAAAATAAAAAAATATCCAGGGGTTTAGTCGCAGGACACGCTGATATAACGAGGCCCATTGTAAAAGATGGGGAACTCGGTGTTTCATCACAGCTCCTGACGTCACGCCTAATTAGCAATATATCTCCCGCGAAATCGTTAGGGATGATATTCCTTGTGTGGGCCAGGCATAGGAATCATTTTTGGTGCATCAAATAACGACTCAAAGTCCATTTTTAACCAGTTCTCCCTCCCTTTAACATGGATATAGATTCGTCACAGGCTAAATGCTGCTGTTAAGCGCGGCTGTCGTTATAGCGATTGACCGTATATCGCGGTTCCACTGTATAAATAAAAATTCTGACAAAATAAGCATCCAGTTACCGGGTTACTATGCATGATTTTATCTCTATCTTTGGTATGAATTCGATCTTAACACGTGCTCATGTTTACATGGAATGCTCGGGCTTTGTCGTCATGTTCCGGAAGTTTCCGATATAACCGGAAGTGGAAAATGGTAAGCATTTGCTCTTATTTTTTTTCATAATAATGACAATCATTTGTTCGTAAAATAAATCTGGCAACATTTCGCTATCAATATTTATCACACAAAGTATATCACATGTAATGGCTCTATGCGTTGTTTCGAAAATAGCGTGTTTGTTTTATTTTCGGCGTTTCTTCTCTAAATCACTCTATTATCGCCCTAACCTGATACTCATAGTCATAGTCTGATTGATTGATTGATTGATTGATTTGATTGATTTTTTATTCAGCAAAGAACATTCAGGGATGTCATTTGAGTGCAATGCTGGGCACACCCCAAAAGGCAGAAGCCTGTACAAGTGAGGTGCCCCATCCATAACAGTGATTATTTATACAGTATATTTAGAAAATAGTCAATAGTCAATAAATCATCATGTCATGATAGTGATAGTTATATCATTATAGTATTATATGATACTGATGCATTCCAGCACTTGACGCTGATCGCTCTCTACTAGACTCTAGTCTCGTTCCAAGACTCTATATATTGGTAATTGGAATCTTGAAATTATATGATCCAGCAATCGTCTTGATATCTATCGCACTAAATAGTCAGCGAACAATCACGCAGAGGAAGCATATAATAAAAGAACAGATGCTCATTAACTACTAAATAAAAAGCAAAAGAGTGTTTATCCACCTATATCCACGAGCAGATTCATGCATTACAGTGGATAATTGTAGTATTTGTCGTCAAATACCGAGTGAAATCGGTTAACCGAGCCTGAATTCCGCCATTTGCAAGGATGTTCTCCTCACAGATTATGGCTACAGAATGCAGCTATTCGCTCTCAGATGTCGCTTGCTCGCTGAATGCTGTGAGAATTGAACACATTTTACCTCATGAATGCTAATTGCGCTCATTGTGCTTAGTGCATAGGTCAGGGTCACGAGGATGTTGGGGTCAACCAAGTGTACGTGTACGATGCAGCCATTCCGCATGCCAAGAATAAACCCATGTGAATTACTGTGATAGATCATGCAACTATGGGGTTCGCCCTATTGCGAATATATTCTAAATTCAATTACTGCGGCTATTCTGTCATCAGCAATGTTGAATAAATGAATATGATTCCGTCTTCAAAATGGCGGTCAATTCATGCGCTACTCATATGATATGGGATGCTAAATAGCAGTAGGAAAATGAAAAATAAGAAACATTTTTCGTTTCTCATTATTCTTTATCAAATATTGAATTGACGATAGTCTCGATGATTGAGAATTTCTGATTGATCACGTTTTGTTCTTGCAGAGCGGCAATCCTCCACCACCGGGCTCTGGCAACATGCCCCCAATGATGCCATATGGCGTGAGTTCTCTCTCTTCACCAAATCAAAGCGCCAATCCACTCTTATTTCAGATGCCCCCTGGCAACAATAACTTCATGCCAGGCGGCCCCCCTCCCCCATGGGCCCCATGCCACCAGGTCAGTTTTCCAGGGTCAAAGGTCAAACAGAAAGTTTGTAGATGTAAATCGAGATTGAATGATGCATTCAATTTCTGCATTTAGCTGCGTTATAACTCACTGATAACTTAATATGTTAATCTTAAGTTGATGCAAAGTGAGTCTTAGTCTCATCGATATTCCGCCATCGTTACGAGCCCTGCAACACCTTCTTTTCTCTCAGGATTTCCTCCGGGATATCCCCAACTGCCCCCAGGGATGCCTCCAATGGGGATGCCTCCCCCCGGCAATCCCGTCATCTCTGCTCCGCCCACAGCGAGTGAGTTCTCTGCCAGGAGATTTTTCACTTAACCAAAGTCTCATTTTTTCAGTGAATCCAGCGATCAGCAATTTGCAGCAAAGTGGATCTGCGTCAAGCTCACCAGGCGGAGATGCAAAGAGGGTTCGCTTAATCCCTCCGCCCCCTCCTTTTGATTCATTTCCCTTTCGTGATTTCCGCCTCAGGTTCTGTGGTCTGAACACAAAGCGCCAGACGGAAGAACCTATTACTACAACGCTGACACAAAACAATCGCTCTGGGAGAAACCGGACGATATGAAGAGCTCAGCTGAGGTACGCTCGCTTGCTCACCTGCTTTTATAGAATTCTTCTGTTTTCAGCTCTTGATCGCTAAATGTCCCTGGAAGGAACACAAGTCTGACGCTGGTAAAACCTACTTCCACAATGCCATCACGAAGGAGTCACGTTGGACCAAACCAAAAGAGCTTGAGGATCTACAAGGTACGTCCTCTTCGTGTCCCTCCCTCAAATCAAATCTCGCCTTATTCCTTTGTAGCTCTGATCTCCAAGCAACAAAATCAGCCATCAGCGTGAGTCATTGCTGTACGCTCTCTTTGCAATAATAACACTTTCTGTAGTCCCGCCATGATGACCCCTGTTCCGCCCGTTAGTCAGCCGTCTGACGCTATCAAGAAGGCCATGGAGGCGACCCTCGCTTCCATAGAACTTCCCAGCAGTGCTCCTTCAGCCCCTGCTATGGCTGCTCCTGAACCGTAAGCAAATATCTCGCCATCTCATTCGCTATCTCATCTCGCTATCTCATTGTCTCACTGCCTTCTCTCAGGGAATCGAGGGAAGCCTCGCCGGAACGCAAGGAATTTGTGTATCGCAACAAGAAAGAGGCACAGGAGGCGTTCAGGCTTCTGCTGAAGGAAAAGGTGTGCGCTTTAATTTATGCTAATTTATGCTTATTGGTTTTTGCAGCGCATTCCGTCGACTGCTTCCTGGGAATCTGCGATGAAGCAGATTATTCACGATCCGAGGTACTCTGCCTTGCGACACCTGAATGAGAAAAAACAGACATTCAACGCTTACAAAACACAGAGAGCGAAGGAAGAAAAGGTTATCTTATTTTCATCTTATTTTCATCTTATTTTCATCTTGAGATTATTATCCAATTCATTGTTGACTTTGTAGGAGGAACAGCGTCTCAGAGCAAAGCAGGCCAAAGAGGATTTGGAAGATTTTCTGCTGACCTGTCAGAAGATGAATTCCACCATCAAATACAGGTACTTGACTAATTACCCCAATTACTCTAATTAGCGTATTCACACTGGTGTGATTGAAAACAGGCGTGCCGATCAGATGTTTGCTGATTTCGATGTGTGGCGTAACGTTCACGAGCGAGATCGTCGTGACCTTTTCTCTGACGTCTGTCACCAACTGACCAAGCGAGAAAAGGTGCGCTTGCCGTCGCAACAGTTACCATGGTTACTGAATTGTTCTTCCAGGAAGAGGCTAAGACTTTGCGCAAACGCAACATGAAGGTTTTTGCTGAGATCCTGGAGAACATGCCAAATCTGACGGAACGCACGACTTGGTCTGAGGCACAGATGATGCTCCTCGATAACCCCCGCTTCACCGATGATGGAGATCTGCAAAGTCAGTGGCCTCTTATTACTTGTCATCTTTAATTTTAGTCATTACACACAGCAATATTTAGTTTTCCTACTTTCAATTCAACCTATTTCTTCTTAAATTAATCCTATTCTGATGTTTTGCAGACATGTCTTAAATTCATCCTATTTCGTCTTAATTTAATCCTATTCTGATGTTTTGCAGACATGTCTTAAATTCATCCTATTTCGTCTTAAATTAATCCTATTCTGATGTTTTGCAGACATGGAGAAGGAGGATGCTCTTCTCTGCTTCCAGGACCACATCAAGACCTTGGAGCAGGAATACGACGATGAGAAGGAGCGTGAGAGACGCAGGGTGAAGAGACAGCAGCGGAAGAACAGAGAAGCCTTCCTCGTCTTTCTGGATGAGTTGCACGAGAAGGGTCTGCTGCACTCAATGTCACTCTGGATGGACCTGTATCCGGAGATCAGCCAGGATGCGCGTTTTGCCAACATGTTGGGTCAACCAGGGTCCACTCCTCTCGATTTGTTCAAGTTCTACGTTGAAGATCTCAAAGCCAGGTTCCACGATGAGAAGAAATTGATCAAGGAGCTGCTTAAAGAGCGGGGCGTGCAGGTGGAGATGAAGACCACTTACGAGGAGTTTGTGCTGGCGTTGGGCGATAAGAGGAGCGCCCTCGATTCAGGCAACATTAAGCTCACGTTCAACAGTTTAGTGGAGAAAGCAGAGACGAGGGAACGCGAACGCATGAAAGAGGAAACACGCAAAGTGCGCAAACAGGAGAACGCGTTCCGTGTGATGCTGCACACGGTTCTCCCCGAAATGACCACGGCCATGACGTTTGAGGAGGCGAAGGCGTCAATTGAGAAGGAAGAGGCCTTCCTAGCGGTTGACCTTGAGGCCGAGCGGATGAGAATGTTCAAGGAATACCAGATGGCGCTGGAGGAAGCCTGCAGCCACAGACATCGGCACCACGCCAAGAAGCGCAAGAACAAGAAGAAAGACAAGCGCAAGTCCCGCTCCAGGTCAAGGTCTGAAGGCGACTCTGACGAGAGCCACTCTACCCATAGGCACAAGAAGAAAAAGAAGAGGTCAAGGTCAAGTTCAAGGTCACCTGATGCAAGGAATAGTGACTCAGGTTTGTGGGTTGTGATTTTAGTGAAAAATGAATTCCTCCTCTCTCCTGAAACAGATCACGAATCAAAGAAAGTTAAAATGATGAAGAAGAAAAAGAAACGAATGGTGAGCCAGCACTAATTAGCACCGGCCTAATAAATAAAATAAATATATAAATAAATAATTAAATAGATAGATAAATAAATAATGTCTTGTATCCACAGTCACCCGATCAGAGCAGTGCTTCAGAGGACGAGAGGAGGGAGGAACCACGCAAGAGGAAGTCTCCGTCCCCTGCTAAACTCCCCACACCCAAAAAAGACAAGAAGGCAGAAAAAGTGCGTGTGACCTGCTAACCAAACAACTTCTTTCACATGGATCTTTTTCTTGCCTTTTTTTCAGAATCAGTGGTCTTCGGACAGCGACCTGAGTGAAGATGAACTGGAATTGCGCAGGAAGCAACTCTTGCAAGAATTGGAACAAAATTGATTTTTTTTTCTTTTCAGCTTTTCTTGTCTTTTTAAATGTAATAAAACAGATTTTCTCTTTTAAAGCATCTTGGTTTTTTTTGTGTGCTTTTTTTTGTTGGGGCTTTAAAGAGATATTTTATTATTTTGAATTTGAATTTTTAGGACAATTTTGTAGTGGAATTCATATTTCAATTCCCAGGGTATAATTTGACCTTTCTTAGAATGTTATGTTGAAGAAATGTTCATATAAAAATAAATTTATTTTGTGCTACAAATGTCACACTGCGATCCAATTGGGTAAATAATAATCACCCTTCTTGAAATATTTATCGATATTGGATTGCGGCTGGGGGAAATCCTTGAAGTAGGTCACATCTCCGCCCGCCAACCAGGCTCCCCACCAGCCAAAGGTGCCTACGCTCACAATAGTGTGGTTGCACTTGGACAGCAAGCACATATCATGCGACGGTAAATCCATCCAGCTGGAAATCACGACCGTACTCTTATCGGATCCGATGTTTTCCTGACACCAGGCAGGGTCATCGGAGGTCACGATGAACACAATCTCCTTGAAGCGACTTTCAAAGTATCGCATGGCCCGGTCAAAGTACTTTGCAGTGGCTGCGACGTAACCCTGTTTGCGATTTTCTTCCGAGAGGAAGTCTCCCCGCCTGACGTGAACTCCGATGAACTGTGGTTGGGCGGAAGGGTGTTGGCTGCGATGTTTGAGCAACGCCTTTTGCAGGAAGTCCTCGGTTTGGTCGAGAACTTTTTGTGGGAAGTGCAGCTGCTTGCGAAGATCTGTGCGCACATGATCAAAATATCTCCACGATTGCAAATAGCCATCGAGGTATATATTGTGCATGAAATTCAAGCTGAAAGCCCTGCCGTCGAAAGCGTTGGGTTGCCGCTCAATGAAGTTTTTATAAGACACGTCGCGCGACATCCACTCTGTCCTCGTGGCTCTCAACTGAGGAAATATGCGCGACACAAGACTGAACTTAGGCACAGTGGATTTGAAGCCATTTGCCTTCGCAATGCCGTACATGGACGCATACTGGAAAAGTTGGTTACCAAGGCCTCCAACGAAAGGAGCTGTGACGTTATGCGAGTTGTACCAGGAGTAATTCATGCGTGACATATCCGCCATGACGTCACGGTCGGCGAATTTGCGTGTACTCGGGAGGAGGTAATTGCCGAGGTAAAATCCGAGATAAAGGAAGGTCAAAGGTATACCAACGATGACTAAACAGATCATTAATTGACCGTAGGTCAGTCGAGGCATTGTTCCGTTCAAGCGAAATATGTCTGAAGAGAAATGTTTTATTTGGTGAGTGACTTTGTTTTGAAAGACGATCTCACCAAATTGAATGCGAATTTTCCTCATCAAAGTGTTCATTTTTTCTCAGATGAAAATTCACATCATTCTGAAATGAGAGAGTCCACAACTCAAACACTGAAACAATGAATTACCAAATTTGGATACATGCTCAAATTAAACTCCAAAATGTAATTAAAAAGACTGGTTGGAAAAGGCCTATTGTGAGAGTGCAGTAGAACTTCCGTTTCAGTTAATCATTCAATGAATTCAATCATGGTGGCACCTAGCTGACATACTACAGCGAGCCCAATGGGTCTCATACAGACCTCGCCCGAGAATCTGTGCTAGGTGGCACCTCCATACACACTGATTGACTGAACACAGGTGAGATGCATCCAGGTGACAGATGATGACAGGGTGCAAAGTAGGCCTATCTAGACAGCGTGTGTCAGTGACATGTGGACTTTCGGTACAGAATAATTCACAAGACTGATATCTACCAATAATTACCCGAAAACTGCGTCAGAAATCGTGATACAAAGGAAATAAATTGAATAACAAAGATATTCCTCACGTTATGATAGCAGAAGTAGAGGTAGTGACACTGAACGCTGGAGGCTAGTAGAGGTACTAAATTACTCAGAGGGCGTTATGAATGCCGTTCGTCCACATGTACTTGGTTTATTTTCATGAATCCGAGGGCAATAGCTAGTTAGTACGCTGCCATTGTTCTTAGGTAATCATTTTTAGAATACTTATAATTATAGCAGTAATCGGTAAATGTTTGAGAGATTTTGAAACGCTTGACCCTCAGTGAAAGACCCGATTAGGGAGGTCCGATGACATAGTTTCCAGAAAGAAATGAAAAATAAACTGAATTGCAGTATAATTTATTCAATAACTTCGTGTTATTTATTCTTAATCTTATGTTCTTTCAAACATTTAGGTGAACAGAATTTATAATCGTAATATTCAAATGGAATTTTTCCAGTCATATCCTCAGCACAAAACCAACAGCGACTGGAAAAAAAACAGAAGAGAAAAATGTTATCTTTTTGTTATCCAATTATAAGACAAAAAACAAACCTTAGAACTGGCGTAGATTGACCGGCATCTGATTTCTGTGCCAGAATTCTCCTTTCAGCAGCTAATGCTCTCTATAATTATCAAGAAATACAATAAAATAAGAATTTCATTAAAAGTTTATGAACCTTTTCTCTATCACTCAAGTTGAGATATCTATTTCTCTCTTCTTGTTCCTTCTCTTCCTTTTTTCTCAACTCTGTCTCCTCCTGAAGATTAAAAATTTAGTGGAAACTAAAACAAATGAAAAAGGAGAAAAATCTCACTTTAATTCTCATTTTCTTTGCTTTTCTCTGCATCCTCCTCTTCTCAGCTTCCCTCTCCTTTTTCTCATTCATTTCTTCCGCAGGGATCGGAATTGGAATCTTCAAGGAAAAAAGAAAAAAGAAAAAAGACATTAAACAAATAATTGAAAACCTACACCAATGATTATTAATTTTATATCTCGATCAAATTGACAATTGAATAAAAAGTGAAAAAATATAGAATTTTTATAATTTATATAATCACCTGAGCTTTCAAATAGTTGTATTTCTCGGGATGTTCAGCCGCAAATGTTTTGAAATGAACCCTGAGGCGTTTGTTAGCCAGTTGGTAAGGATACTGCCCAGTAGACGTCCTGTTGGAAGAGGCTGAAATTTTTGATCTGAATAACGAACCCTGAATCACCTCAAAGTGGGGTCACATCCAAGTCTAAGTAGGTCACAAACAAGATCTCCGTTGTTGGCTTTCGATGCGACGTGGAGAAGTGTTGTTTTATGGGGGCCTAATGGCTCGTTAATGAGGTCATCAACTGGCATGTCTAAATCGGCAGAGGCTGCCTCTAGCGCTGAGTGGAACCTCTTGGCGTCGCCAATCTTGCACGCTGTGAATAACTCATTGCGCACTTCTATCAGCTTCGGACCTGAAAGAATTCCTCTTAAAATTGATTGGAAGTTCATAAAATTCTCTTACTGATTTCGATCACTTCCTCTGCCTGTTCCTCTTCCTCTTTTCCTGCTGGCTCTTGTTCTTCTTCCTTTTTATCAGATTTCTTTTCTTTCCTCCTCCTTCTCCTTGGTTTCCGTGGCAACACGGGTTTACCAAGGGAATCCAAGGTCATTTCTGAAACCATCATGGAAAGATCTTCTCCTTCCTCCTCAGATGACGACTCTTGTGCTTTAGGTGCAGGTACTGTGAGGCATACATTATGCTAATTATATGAATTATAAAACATCATTTGCATAATTTATGAGGTAAAATTTATATGATTCATTAACATATGAATAAATACCTTGTTTTGGTGCGACGACCTTTGCAGGTTTTTTCGGAGAGACGTGGTCTCGAAAACTAGCTTCAACTCCTGAAACACGAAAACCAACTGAATTAGTTATTGAGAGAGTGAATGGTAGATCTCACCATGACAGTACATGGATGCCAGCAATGAATGCGTTCGTTTGACCTCTCTGAAGGTCGGGCGGCGTGTTTGGAAGGGTACGTTGCGGAGTCGAGGGTCCTTCTTGTCGAGGCAAGGGGTCTTGCCTTGAAAGAGCACAGGGCGGTTGAATGTGGGAACGCGAAGGAAAATGTGCGAACACTTGGCCACGGATTCCTTCCACTCTTTCATCAGATCCAAGATATCCTGCGAAAAATAATTTATGACAAATTGGAAAGCAAAAATAACAAAAGTCTGACTTGATTCAGAGCCGCTTCGTTATATCGCCTGAGGGTGGCGCCACCGGATTTAGGAGCGTTGCCTTTCTGATCGCGAGCACTCTGCACTGTTCCTCGTTTAGCTCTCACGACGTAACGGTGAAATGTTTTGTGCGCAATTACTTCATCCCTGTGCGGAATAAAATTCGAGAATAGTTCAACAAATCTCAAACTCTTACCCTTCGAATATGGCCGCAGCAAAATGGCCGCCACTCATCATAAGCAAACACCAAGTGCGCTGACTCGGGAGGTTCTTCACCAACTGAAGAAGATCTGACTGTGTCTCAGGAGCATTCTGATTAAAAGTTTCAATAAATCGAGAGTAAGAACTGATCCAATCACATACCTTTTTGCTGTAGAGCAGACATCTGTACAAAGAAATCAATTCCTGGCAATCATTCCTCAGGAAAACCCTCGGGTGTCTTCTGCCCTCTCCTTCGATGTGGTATGACTCATCATCATCATCATCATCATCATCAAATCGAGAGGTCGTTTGGTGCGTTTCCTCAGAGTCAGATCCAGAGATGCTTGAGATATCCCCTGCGATTACAATCATTGAAAACAAACCAAAAATTAAAATGTGCAAAATCACCTGTGATGTCTTCAAATTGCTCTTCACTGACAACTGCTGAGCCTCGCAGTTTTGACTTGAGATTGAAGCGATGCCAGTCGGATTTGTAATGCTCTATCTGTATTCAGAATTGATCACTCTCTTCAAAGATTATGTAATAATTGTTACCTGTTCACTTCTAGTGGTGAGTGGTGCTGAGCAAGTGACACATGACATTGTGTCTGAGATTACAGGAATAAGCAAGTCATCTGGGATGGGATGGGATGAGAGGGGCGCCTCTTGGATGGCTTCATCCTTCGCTTCTTCTGCCTCCACTGACGCCAGCATTACTCCTTTGAGCATTTCCTGCGCTCGGACTTTGTCGTAAATGAAGACTTTTGAGTCTTCTCTCGTTGGTGCTGGCTTCTGTGAAGTACTTGATGATGCCAGAGCATCAAGGACGCCTTCGGCTTCCATCTCTTTCTCAAATGATTCTGCAGCGAAAAGAATAATGTCTAAAAGTGTAAGATGATTTAACTATAAAAACAGAGAGAAATGAATAAAAACTAATGGTAAAAAAAAAAAATAAAATAAATTGAATAGATAAAAAGTTAGTAGGCTACTCCTTCTCAGACATCTGTCATAGGCCTACTGACAGTCACAGTGAGTCACTGAGTGGTGACAGCGGAGTAACACAAGTAGCCCTATTATCGCCCATTAAAAACAACGACACATCGGTTCTCACCGCGTTAAGCCTAAAGACAGAATTATCTGGGCTGACGAAGCATACAATACGCTCTTGTTGTTCAAAATCTGATCCGACGGGGAAGATCTTCCAATGCCTTTATAAAGCTATCACATGCTGACTTCGCCCAAATGCATTTTGCAGACGACGAAACATTACCGGAAGTGGCGTAAGACACTCGGGGAATGCTCTTTGCTGCTAAAAATAACATCCCGCTCAATTATGACGTCATCATGGAATTTTCGCCCTTCTGCTCATAACCCGTACAACTCATACCGGGTAGTCTAATTACAGACTTCACAGCACAGAACACTTCATTGAGGGCTGAGAATCGGAGACTGTCACTTGTATCTCATTTTCTGCTGGTTGGTATTGAAAATTCCATTTGGACAGAGTTCTGAAAGTTAAGATTAAAGCACCAATTGCAGTAGTCTCGTTCCAAGACTCCAAATGGGGCAATACTATATCGGCATCATGATAATCCCCACAGATTGTGGCTACAGAATGCAGCTATAATTGCAGGCGTTTATAAATCGAATCACACTCACCTCGTTTGATTTTGATGACCTGATATATCATTGGCTGCTATTTATAGTAACATTTAGCCAACTGGTCGCATTAAGCAAATCCTGTGAATTCATTTTCACTCGCCTCGCCTTAATAATTTTGAGCCATCTTGGGAATTCCGAATGACGTCATGTGAAATCGAGTGAAATGTATGTACCAATATAGGGGTGAGTTTTCATCGGTCGGTGTGTGCCGGTGCTTCTTTTCAGTAGCGCCGGAGACCAGTAAACGGTTATTCCATTCCATGCTATAGAGTATCTCTGGCAGAACTAACCGCTGGGAAATCGTGTGTTGCTCAACGGTCATTCTTGTTATAGTACAGGGACAGTAGATAAAAAGACCCGAAAAGGAAAAAAAATAACTACAAGCTAATTTTTGGATATGTGTTGCAATATGTTATGGCGGACAACATATTAAAACTCCCCCATGATAAACCTTGTGTAAAAATACTCCTGGCTATTGTATTCATGCTTTGGTCTCATAGTTCAAGATCACAGCCAAGGGAGTCATCTCTTTTTTATTTATTTTTTATTTTTTATTATTATTATTTTTTTTTTGTGGGCTTATTTAACCACGGAATCCTGAAGCAACTAAGGCTTATGTGGTCCGAGGAGGTAAGCAGGAGTTCAGTGCCTTACCCAAGGACACAAGGTTGGTGGCTGGCTTCGAACCTCCAGTGGCCAGCGCGAAGCCTTTTCAAGGCTATAAGCACTCAGCCACCACCTCGATCTCTATTGTCTCTGTTAAACATCACAAAGCACCAACTTTAGTCAATTATATTATTTTGAATCATCAATCTTCATATATCGATGCCTTTAATAAATTAACAAATTTTATTTTCAATTCGAAAAGTCAGGATCTCGCTCAAGATGAAGGCCATCAACACACACGCACCGTTATTTCCCGTAATTCTGCTTTGCGATATCCCGAACGCCACGATCCTTCAAATAACGCTGCAACTCTTGAGCTTTTCGCTTCACAAATTCAACTTTTCTGCTTGGCTCAATTTTGGGAAATGAAATGTTTGTCCGACCTCTGAAACTAGGTCAATACTGCACCGCTCTGCGCAGGCGCGAAAGGTTATCGGGTCATCAGCAATAGAATTCCAAAATAAATTTTAATTATTCATTGGTTATGATTTTTATTAGGATATTACGACGTGGCCTCGGAACAGAGCGTCCTTGGAATCCGGAAATGTCGTCACAACATTAAGCAAGCATGCAGAGCTAAGAAGGCTGTCAAGGGTACATATTAATGACGTCATTCACTCGTGAACGAATGCTTCCTGTTTACTTTCGTCTTATTGTTACGATAGCAAATTAAAGTGTCCATGACACTTCAAAATGTGTTTTTATATTGCATATTAAATGCATTTATTAATAAAATTGAACATTTTAATTGTTATTGCAATAAATAAAACCATGAGCCGTCCTCTATAAATACTATTTACACCTCCGCAAAGTGAGGGATATTGAGGGCGCGAAAAAAACGATTTTCGAAATCCCGCTTCACCTCTCGCTTGACAAGGTGATTTGTGACGTCACGACGACCTTGACCTTGGCTCTTGGAGCGCTGTTTTGATTGTCTGCTCGATCGCGATAATTTTACATTTTAGTTGTGTTTAAATGATTGAATCACTTTGATTGAATACTATGAGTTCAAATGAACGGTCAAGCACTCGCGAGGGGGCTGATTTTTTTTCGGAAAAAGCGTTCTAAAAGTGTTAAAAGTCGCACTACATTGAACTTTGACCCATATAAGGGCATAATGAAACCTCCTCGAATCGATTTATGTAATCTAGGGGCTGAAGTGTCATAGACACTTTAAGTGCCCACCTTTCTATGTACATGCGTTCATATTGCGATGCGAGGTGCATTGATCCAGAGCGCCCGTGCCTATGCAATTATAATATACATCGATTGGCATTGAGTTGCTATTAAGAGCTTCATTTCGCAGCACAATAATTTGCCTATCAATGAGCAAAAAAAAAAACAAAAAAAAAACAAAAAAAAAACTTCCAATTATATTATTCTGTGTCTTGAAATCATTGGAACCCAACTATGTCAAGAATTGCAAATAGTAATCACAAAATTTTGTTCGGATAGCGGGGGGTTTGGTAGGGTAAACATGAGCAACATGTTATATGTGTCATCGACCCCCACTGCATGAATATGGGTCACTTAGGCATGGGGAATGGGTGCGCCATGAGCCAGACTGTTCTGGTAGCGAGGGAATTCGGATGGCTGGGGTTCGGATTGCAAAGGGTGACTGTATTGCCCTTTAAAATAGTCATTTTGATGACCCAAACAAAGATTAGCTCCAATCCCTGGATTTGTTGCATTACGAACTTAATTGTTTTTAGGTATACATCACAATCAGGCAGTCAAAGAATATCGCTATTAGCCACAGTGATAAATGAGTACAGAATACAGAGTATAAAATTCATAGTAATTATAAATATAAAAATAACCATTATAAATATAAGCAAATTAATGCTTCAAATACCACAATTGCCTTGACATTCGTCCATCTTCATTGGAAAATTGTGATTCCGTAAGATATGTGCTTAGATAACATAACAATGTGCTTAGATAACAATGCCAAAATATCGGCGAAATTTGAGTTTTCTTCATAATATAAACGACAGCATGGCCACAGGGAATTGAACTCTACGATAAAACTTTGCGCAGTGAGAATTAATGATAAAATGTATTAGATATATTGAAATCAAGCAAGCGTTGCACTTGAGTTGCTGAGATCCCTTAGAGTCAGAGATGTGATGTTGGACTCTTCAGTCTTGGCCCTGCTTGGACAAATGGTCTCAATGACGCATTTGCGATAGATGGGCATAAGAGAGGCATACACAAAAGGATTCACCACAGAGTTCAGATTGGAGAGAAATACGCCAACTTTCTGCACTGGTGACCCAATGGTGTACTCAATGACGTGTAGGTTGTAGGCAAGCAAGAAGTAATGCAGGTCATAGCCAACAGATAAGATAAAGATGATGGTCACCGTGACCGCCGTCTTGGTCAGCTGCTCAGTGGCTCGATCAATTGTCTTTGACTGCCCTAACTCAGAGTTCCCTTTTCGTTTGCGAAGCTGATGTCCCAACATGCTGTACAGGAGCATCATAGTCAGAGCCGGGATCAAGTAGGTGGTCAAGTAAATAAATATAACGAATGTGGTGAAATATGCCTTCACCCACTTCCCTTCGACAGCGTAGGCGCTCTCACACCGGCCCTTGGTCAGTCTAGTGTGAATGTAGCAGCCATGGGTAAAGAAGAGGCAGCATGCGTAGAGCCAGACACCGTACTTTGCAAGACTCTTGCGACTGCACTCTGAGCACCTTGTGTGAGCAAATGGTCGACAGATGGCCAGATAGCGCTCAAGGGCAATCAGTACCAAGTTGTAGCTGGACACAGCGACCAGTCCCCAGTATGCTGCTTGGCTGTGCCAGACATAACAGATGAGGTGGTCTCCGATCATGTTCCCGGGAAGCCACATGTTGGGTTGTAAGATGAGCGCAGTTGCACATGCGCACACACAAGCATCCACAAGAGACTGGTGCTGAAGCAGGATCTTGATGAGACGAGAGAACCTGTGAGCTGACTTTACCAGAGTAACCATGGTCAAGATATTGGCCAGGCAGCCAGAAATTGTTACTGTCACCTGAATGTAATCAAAGATCTCCCACCAGAAGCTTGTTTCTTTCGCAGCCCCTAGCTTCTCCATGGTGGTTGCTGGCTCAGTTGTGGAGTCAAACATTTGAGTTGACATGATGCACTCCTCTGGGAACCCTCCAAGGTATCATGTGTTTATATACTTTCCTGCCAGCTGGTTCTGATCGATTGCGCAGGATGGCAATAGATAAATGAACACAGAACCACCGAACACAGAGCCACAGGGTATTTCGGCTTCTAACCCTGTGTCCCATTCGAGTGTGCGTCAGTTTCCTCTGCTGCTTCCACCTGTTGAAAGAAGCGAAAGAAACCGGAGTCCAACGAATACATAAAATGTTTCTCAGAAGCAGGAAGATAAGTTGCAGTGATAATAATGCTGTATGATATCAATATAACGATAAGATGAAAGAATTTATCAATACGATTGGCACATTTCAACCTAGGAAGAAGATGGTTACACACTTCTGGAGCCAAATAACCGATTGGAACGAAGTCCAGTTCGATTATCTGATTGCAGAATCACAAGAACATGTCTACCTTAGTTTAACCATCGAATCTCGAAAACATAAGTTTAGATACAAATGTAATTATTATTATTATTATTATTATAAGTGGTAGTGTTATTGTAAACATAGCAATTAGGTATAAAGGATTGTGTAATATAATCATTAATAAGAATGTTCTTCATGTACGATGGATAACCTTTGATTGAGTGAGTAAAGATTTTTGAAACTGTGCTTTCATCACTGTCATTAATTGTCTCTACAATAGTATAGCGGAGGCTGAGACGGAAAAAGTCATGGTTGATTTTTTGTGTGGTGAGTGTGGAGTTGATTATGATAAGAAATGATGTTTGTGATCTATAGTAAGAAGGAAGTGTTTCGTGGATGTATTCACAATAGAAAGTAAATTCTTTTTGTTTACGAATATCAGGAGCTTTCAAAATATCAAGTTTCTTGAAAATGGGTGAGCAGTGTGCGTTCAACTTGGATTTAGAAATAATTCCGAATGCCCTTTTCTGTAGTTTATAAATATCTGCGACCTCAGTACCCCAGATATAAGAATGCCATAACGTTTATGGGATACGATCAAAGATTCATATATCAGTTTTAAAACAATAGATGGAACAAAGTTCTTGATTCTGTTTAGTATGTCAAGCTTTTAAATTCATCAATGCATTTAATTTTAACCCCATTCAAGTGGATAGCCGGTGAAGTAAAGTTTCTTAATTGTCGAGGGTGAAAAAACATCACTTTGCTTTTACTTTCGTTTATGCACATTTTGTTAAGTACAAACCATTGCGATTAATTCATTGTCACCATGGCCCAATCCATTGGAACCCAAGGGTAGGGAAGAACTTACGGAGGAAGACAGGTCGGTGTCGTCAGCATGATTTATCATAGAGTAGAAGAAACGAAGTCATTTTTATGTATATAAGGAACAGCAAAGGCCTCAGGATTGATCCCTGGGGTACACCTGTAGTTATAGGTAGACCGTCGGATTTGATTGCTTCTGATTGAACATATTGAAGTCGATTTGACAGAGAGAGCTGCTCATTAGAGCAAATACACTGTCAGATAGTCCACAGTAACTTAGCCTGTGCAGTAGTATTTTGTGATCTACACTGTCGAAGGCTTTGGACAGGTCGATGAAAATACTAAGAGAAACTTTCTTGTTGTCCATGTCGTCAATTACTCTATTGACTAGTTCGCTCACAGCGAATTCCGTAGAAGAATTTTCTCTAAAACCATACTGGCTTTGGAACAGCAACGAACCGCCATTGAAATATCTTTTGAGTTGTGTCAGGATTATTTTTTTCCGAACACTTCAGAGAAGGCAGTCAGCAGGGAAATCGGTCGATAGTTAGAGGGATCGTGCATATCTCCCTTCTTATAAAGTGTTTTGACCCTAGCAATTTTAAGGGATTGTGGAAAAATATCAGTAGTTAAGGTTTGATTGACAATGAAAATAAGAGATTCACAAATTTCAGTTTTAATTTGTTTCAATGGGTAAGTTGACATGCCATGTTCGTAGCTTGCCCTATATTTCAACTTGGAGTCAATTACTTCTTCAATTTCTTGACGTTGTACAGTGTTGAATCGAAAGGTAGGGGTTTGAGGTGAATTGAGATAATCTTTGAAAGAACGGTCTCGAAGAGGAACCAGTTTGTTGGCAAGTTTTTCACCAACAGACGCGCAAAATGAGAATTGAAACGCACAAGTACCGACAAGTCGCCCTCCGCGCCCCCTTCTCCATCATTCAAGTATTCAGGCAATGATTTTTTTTTGGAACGCCCAAATACAACATTTGTCGATCGTCAGGTTTTCTTTTAGTCATTTTTGTACGATTAAATAGTTTTGGAAATGCATACTCTTGGCAGTACGATTTTTTTTTCTTCAGAATTTTGTTATATGAATTTAAATTAATTTTCAAAACAAACACTTCTTGCGAGCCAGACACAGACGTCCTTAGCGCTTATATAACTGTTATATTTTAGGATTCCAGTAGTAATCCATGGCATTTTTAGTAATCCATGGCATTTTTAGTAATCCATGGCATTTTTAGTAATCCATGGCATTTTTGGTGTTGGTTCTTATTGAACTTAACTTCTCTGATAAAAGTATGTCTATTTATAAAGCAACCAATAGACTTTTCTGATTTCAGGTAGTTTGAATCAGGATGATCTTTTTCGTTCATTAGGCTCATTATGTTTTAATTTTTCAAGTTAACAGTAAAATAATAAAATTAACAAATTGAACAACAATGAATTTATTTTTATTTTTATTTTTTTTTTTTTTTTTTTTTTTTTGCTGCTTCAGTACAGGCAATGAAATGAAACAGGTTTGATGATCGGATATTTGCTCAAGCATAACACCAGATTGAGAACCGGGATGAAGAGACAAGCTTAAGAAAATATTACCTGTAAGAGTTGCTGTGTTATCTGAGAAGCGTGTGAACATATAATTGACGGATGTAAGCCAAGGAAAAGAACATTATTAAGGAAGTCACACGAGCTTGTAACGTCCTTGTATTTCATGAGGTCAACATTGAAATCACTACAAAGTATAATGTCATGATTGCTAGTGTTTCTTTCGCTATAAGCACATGTTTCATGTCGGAGAAAGAATTTGTAAAAGTCAAAAGATCAGTGTCATTCAGATAGTAAGGAGGTCGATAAATTGACCCTACTGTTAATTGCAAATGGGGATTTATTTTAATTTTAATAAACAAGCCTTTGAGAGTGCTATTGCTGTGACAGTAGCATTACAATGTTTATCTCCTAAAATCAAATCAAACCAGAGAGCTTGTATTGAAGTGTCATACAAGAGATGACACTCCTTAATGCTTGTTCAGGGGCTCATCTGATTTTGCTCTCCTCGCGATCACTCAGCACTCAAAGGGATGGGGAACTAAATTTTAAGTGATGTTCTATTGACTTATAGCACCAATTGATAGCATTCCGTGCCAAGAACACCCTGCCTGGATGCAAGCGTAAGGAAATAATGCATTCCGAATATCGGGGTTAGCATTGCGCCTATGGGAGAATGGCTTCCATTGCGAAGTATAGGAGGCAGACGTCAGCTGATGGCTTGGTTTGGCTGATGGCTGATTGGTCCTGGTTCCCCTCGTGAAGCTATCGATTTCAGCCAATCAGAGCAGAGCATCTTCGCCATAAAAGGACATCTTTGTTGTTTACGAAACGAAAGCGCATGTGTGGTGCACTCTGGCTGACCTTTTTACTGTTTCAGGATGAGAAACATGGTAGGTGTCCTAGAAAATCGCTTGTTAAAATAAGAAAAATAGCGAAAAATATTTTTTGTTTGCGCCTGACTGGTGGCAAAAGGATTATTCTATCTATTTCCGAAAAGAAAATAAAAAAATATCAAGGGGTTTAGTCGCAGGACACGGTGATATAACGAGGCCCATTGTAAAACATGGGGAGCTCGGTGTTTCATCACAGCGACTGACGTCACGCCTAATTAGCATTATATCTCCCGCGAAATCGTTAGCGATGATATTCCTTGTGTGGGCCAGGCATAAGAATCATCTTTGGTGCATCAAATAACGACTCAAAGTCCATTTTCAACCAGTTCTCCCTCCCTTTAAATCTTCCTCCCTCATTCAAAATACACTTTTTATTTGATGTATTGGCATAAATGGACGCAGACTAACAGTCAATTCATACCAGGTAGTTATTTTTTGGAATAATTGATACTTTTTGGAAAATGAGAGTTTTTGCTTTTAACATGGAGTAGATAGACTACTTATGGCCCAGCCAGTATATAGCATAAATCGCCGGATGTCTACAGCTCAAATTTTCGCTGATTCTTCTGATTTTAAAGCCAGGAGGTTCAACCGTTTAACAAATTGGGCCACGGAAGCATTTGTTTGCACATGCGCACACACCAAAGAAGATTCGACGTAATGCTATCCCTCATTTCATCGTTGCACTGACAGCAGGTGAGCTATTCAACAGGTGCTTCGCTCGAAATCTTTTGTTCTGACTTCTAAGCACAAGGATCAAAACTGTTCCCTGCAATTGTCTCACCTGTTCCAAACTACACAGCCACCGCTAAGACTTCCCCCCAAACACTTACAATGATTCGCATTCAGACCAAAACAATCAATTTAGAAAGACACTGCAGATGCCGAAGGCGATTGGCTGAAAGAGCATCGCACATGAGATCTCCTGGACTGGCTACGTACGAAATGATCTATATGGTTGAATCTACCTTTGTTCTATAATTATACGTATTATTCTACAAAGGTCCGAAAGAAATATGACGAGACCAGCTAACCATATAGCTTTCATTCTTTTTTTCTTTAATATAATTATATTTTATTCAATGATGTCATATATCTTGACAGGTTATTTTAATATAAATAATGTGTGCGAGTGACATAATTCATTTCATTTATTTCATTTATTACATTTAAAAACGCTTTTTCAGCAATATCAAAGAACATTCATTGAGGTAAAAGGAAAATCATATAATACTAGAAAAAGCAATGTTAAAATAGTGAGTTTTAAGTTGGGCTTTAAAAGCATCGAGCGATTGCTGGTTCTGCAATAGGATGATGAATTGCGAAGAGAGGATTTCAATAAGGTAATTAATTACCTTCATACCTTCACGGTTGTTTATCCCGTTGTGAAGTTTCACAATGGGATAAACAACCGGCAAAAGCACCCGATCTGAGAGATTGTGAGATTGTGGCTATGCCTGCTTCACCGATTGTACGAAGGCATTCGATAGGGTCAATCAATCAATATGAATGAGTGAGGCGAACTGCAGGCCTGTAGTAATAATTAAAAGAAATTAATTAAGAAAGTCATCGGGGGCCAAAAGTGAGAACAGCACGATAAGAGTCCTCTTTCTAAACGCCCACTCGTTTCCCGAAACACTCGAAATGCTTAAAATCCGAATACAATTTGGCACGATGCACAATATTTATTTCTTCAATGCCTTCAATGGTGTTGTTGATAGAAGTAAAATACAAGACCTTAGACGGCCTAGAGGCCTATAGAGCCTAACTGCAAATTGTAGATCACTAGATTTCCCATTGGGGAGCATTACATTGGTATAAGCAATAGCCACAAAGATGCCTTCAAGAAGGGAAGCAAAGTGCTTGCGACGCCGGTTTAGATTGCTCGCATTTGCAATTTGCAAGCTGCAGCCCTTAAGAAGGACAGTGCAGTAGCGTAGTTTATAAGCTAAACCAAGCTTCAGTGCATCTGCACTCGCTGTGTGGCGGCATGGACAACACCTCCTCCGAACCCCTGCAGCCGGTCACTGAGATCATCACAGCCCTGAAACCTGGAAATTTCGCCTCCTGGTTCTCAGGAGTCTTGGTCTGTATCCTATTCGTTCTGTTGGCTGGTATTCCGGGGAATCTGCTCACCATCTTGGCTTACTCCAAGTGCAAGGAACTTCAAACCCCAACCAACCTGCTCATCTGCAACCAGAGCGTTGGGGACCTCTTCACTTGCCTCAGTGGATTGATTTTCGTCGTCGTGCTATACACGGAGGCTGGTCAGGCGCTGGTTGCCTCCCACAAGTACCCTTGCCTGGTGATTCTCGCTCTGGTCACAGCCACACTGCAGAGTTCAGTCGCAAACATTCTTGCGCTAAGCACAGAGAGATTCATTGCGGTGTATTTCAGTCTCGATTACTACAACTGGGTGACTGACCGGAACGTGAAGAGGTCAGTTGCGGTCATCTGGACGGTGGTCATCGCAGTTAACTGCCTGCCCTTGTTGGGTTGGAACTCTTGGAAATCTGAAACGCCTTGCGTGTCATTCAATATGTATTCGAAAATATTCTATCAAGGTCTGTTTGTTTTCCCCAATCTGATCTGTTTGCTGGTTTGCGCAGCTGAAAACTTCGCCATTGCGTTTACTGCCCTCCGCAAACAGAGGTTGGTCGCAGTCGCTGTCATCGCCCAGAATCCACAGACTGAAGAAGCAAACATCAAGAGAAGGAATCAGTTCAAGGTGACCAAGATGCTGCTGCTGGTCGTCGGCTGCTTCTACGCTGCCTGGCTGCCCATCATCGTGTTCAACACCATCGTCTTCAGCAAGCCGTCCTCTTGGGAGCAGAATGGCGCGCCCAGATGGTTCCTCATCACGTTTGAATATTCCAAAGTTATTCTGGGTGCCAACACCATAGTCAACCCGTTCATCTATGGTTGGAAGAACTTGCAATTCAGAGAGGCCTACTACAGGTTGTTGGGCATCAAAAGGACTCAAAATGAGCCTTGATTTCAGCCGTTTTGTTGCACTCAGTGTGAATTATTTACTATAAATATTGTCGTGTGCTGATAATTGATCTTTGCTGGTTCATTTTACATTCAGAGATTTCACGGAGATTAACTCTTGGTTGGAACTTCAAAAAGGTACATGCTGCAATCTTGTTATTTTGTAGCGAAAAAAAAAAAAAAAACAAAAAAAAAAAAAAAAAAACAACAAACCTGAGGACTGTGTAAAAGAGTGAAACACACCTGAGTGTTGCCCGTGCAAGCAATGCTTTCAATGAAGCCAATTTGTCTAATGACAGCCTTTTCCTCTCGTTTGGCTTTGATAAGGGGTTTTCTGTGAAGTTCATTCTCTGACTCTAAAAGAGGATTCTTCCGCTCATGGTTAAGGTTAATTTTTTATTTATCTCATTTGAATGTTCGTGTTTCTGGCCACCAAAAAAAAATAATAATACTATTGTGAAATACGAATGCTAATCTCTTTGAATGGATAGTCAGCCGCATTTTATTTATTCTCAGTGACAGGGAAACAAGACAGAAGACCTTATAATTATATATATACATATTTGTTTCTTTCTCCAAATGAGAAATGCACAGCAGTCAATTATATTGATCTACCAACGTACTCAGCAACAAAGTAACGGACTCAATCAGAGGCGCGCATGCGCCAAGCTTCACCACATGGAAGAGGTCGGCGGCAGTGGACGTAACGAGCTATAACTCACGATGATCGGTATCCTCGCTTGCAGAGAAGCAAGGTAGCTTTAACCAAGTCATAGCATTGGATTGGCTGGACGATCAACTGAGCAGCTTCTGCCCATTGGCTACAGCCGGTGGCTACAATCGAAAATAAGAGGTAATTAAAGCTTCGAATTTCGAATTGATTTGGAATATTGCGCAGTTCAATCTCCATCCACATCAACCCAACTGGCCCACTCCAGAGACGGCGGTGCCTGGGAAATAGCCCAATTCCATATCCCGTTCTTCTTTTTAAAATCTTGATTCTCTATACATGCAAATTAAACGGTTCTGCTTGATTGTTTATGTATAGCTTTTTGCCTTATCGCCTTAATAACCTCTTGTTCAAGACAAAGGACTTTGAAATCGGCGGCGATTCTCGGCGATTCTCGGCGATTCTCGTCGGCGATTCTCGGCGATTCTCGGCGATTCTCGGCGATTCTCGGCGATTCTCGGCATTTCTGTTATGATATCGAATAGGAAGCAATGCAAGCGAGGCATCGACTCGCAAACAGTCAAAACTGGCTTGATGAGCGAGTACTGCAGAACTTTTTTATTACGAGTTCGTAATAGCAGGTTTCATCTCTGCTCAGGGGACTGGATATTTGGTTCGTATTAACCTGAAGCTCGAACAATGCAGAGTTCGTATTATCCGATGAACCTGCAATGTTAAAAGATATAAATCTGGCGGAGATCCCAAAATTAGTTCTATATAACCGGAAGTTCTATATATCCGAGTTCGAAATAGCGAGCTTTGACTGTAGTAGCTATCAAATTGCGAATATTTGTTCACATTATTTTTATTCATTATTTTCATACTTTCTTCAATGTTTGATCCAATTCTTTCTTCTTATTTAGTAATTACCTCGTGACGCAAATGTCACACTTTCAGTCACTGATAACCATGTAGATTACTAAGTCTATCTTGACATACAATTAATATTTCATTGTTGTAATGACATTAGTTTCATCGCCAAGAGCATTACTCATCAGCTAACAGGTCCATTAGGAAATAAATTACTTCCACAAAAGTTTGAACTGCACCCACGTGAGTTCACAGAAACCGATATTTTTGTATGTGGCAAAAGTTCCGAGTAACTTCCTTCGCAGAACAACGCACGTCAGCTACTAGACTCTACTATCGATCGGTAGGAACGTCGTATAGCTCTGTTGTAGCTTTCAATTCAGTGTCACCAAACTCAGCAGGAGGTGGGCGTTATGATTGTGAATTCGATGTCATTTCTCAGTCAGTCTGCATTTCTGCCAAAGAGAAACCGTGCTGTATGATGTGGTTCTATGGCTGTGATGCTGAGTGTCTAGAATATTCTGGCTTAAGAACCATAGATATGGAGATAAGCTTCTTCCTAACACGATGAGACATCGGCCCAATTGTGAACAAATGGTCAAAGGGTGTCCCCTAGCTGGGCCACTCGTAGTTTCGCACTAATTATAAAATACAGAAAGGATAAAACCAAATAATAAGATAAAAAGATAAAGCCAAATTGGCTGAAAAAATGATTAATTTGTTCATAAAGTGAGGGCTTTAGGTGCGTCGAAATGGAATTTGCGATAATCGAGTAAGCGAATGAAATGGTTGTCATGACAATGGCTGGCGGATATAGGAAGTTCGGGGACATGGAATGACCACTTGTCACGAGCGATGTCGGATCTGTTATACTAACAGGAAGAAGCTCATCTTCAACTCTATGTAAGAACTCTGTCAATAACAGTGAGGACTCTTGTGGCTGCTAAACATAATTTGGTGTGGTCTACCTAGTCCTACCTTAAGCGTTCTTAGGATTTTTAGACTTATCATTTGTTTTTTTGTTTTTTGTTTTTTGTTTTTTGTTTTTTTTCTGTGCAATTAAAAATGTGTACGGAGTCTCAATCCAAATTAATCATAGCTCTGTTTGGCCAAGCAATCGGTCAATGATGCTATGAGTTTTCACCGGTTGGGATATGTTACACTTGGAATGTGATACATGCTTCAATTGATGTTTGGACCAGGCAAACAGCAGGGACAAAAGCACAAAACAACGTTGATCATAGTTTAATTTACTTATTGATAAATTTCAGTATTGATTATTATTATAACCTGAGTAAACACAGAAGTGACTTCTGCATCAAGTCCGAATTTCAAAATTTCAAACAGGTCCGAATTTCAAAATTTCAAACAGGTCCGAATTTCAAAATTTCAAACAGGTCCGAATTTCAAAATTTCAAACAGGTCCGAATTTCAAAATTTCAAACTGGTCCGAATTTCAAAATTTCAAACAGGTCCGAATTTCAAGCATTCATCCGACGTAAGTCATAAATAATCGGCATCAACTTTTATCATTCTGGACATTTCTCAAATCGTACCCCGTTCTACAATTAGACGCATTCACAAGCTGCCGCCCAATAACTGAAATTCCATTTATGCGAAATAATCGCATCTTGATCTTAACTGGATGATAGAATACGATGCAATCCAGCTTTAATTATCATAATCTGGGTTGAGAGCAGAATGACTAACAGCAAACTTGGTTCGAATGTATCTCGTTTTACGATGAAATGGCGATACTCACTTTCAGATTTGTACAATAGGCCTTTATATTCGTTCTGAGAACTTGCCTTCATTCGTTTCCCTCAATACGCAAACGCATACTCATTACACCCCAAACAGCAAAGCCTGTCAGTCGATGGGATTAAAGTGACATTCCGGCGCGATTATCTGAGGCGGTTTTCAAAGCCTGCCTGCATGTATGTCGTGCATATTACATTCGCCAAATTATCCACTGAAACGCGGTATGTGCGCTGATCCAACACTCGTGCATCACACTCCCCATGCCATGATTCGGAGTCCGCCAGATCAGCACTAGTATATAAGCGCTGCTTCGGACGGACGCTCCATCACACCGCCATGGAGAGCACCTTAGACAGCAGCTTCGATACCCCCACCCCCTCTGCCACGGAAGCGTCCCTGAATGCAGTTTCCGTATCCGTGTCTTTATTCCATGATTTAGCCTCAGAACGGAGATCCGGGCCAATCCAGACGTTCAGTCAGGTCTACTACGTGTGCTTAGCAACCATTGGAATCAGCGGAAACATCTTGAACCTGGCCGTCATGTCGAAGAGTTCCATGTCAGCCTTGTCGTCGACGGTGTACTTGAAGGGTTTGGCAGTGGCCGATATCCTCGCTCTCATTTTCCAGAGTATTCTCAAATACACTGTTTTCAAAGCGTACTCCGTCCACAATCCGCCCGCGTTCCATGTTTACCTCTGCGTCTACAACAACTGGGTCCTGGTCGGAGCAGTCCGCACTACGTTCTGGATTACAGTCGGATTCACCATCGAGAGATACGTGGCCATTGCGCACCCACTTTGGGGCAAGACTTGGTGCACGGTGTCCCGAGCAAAGGTAGGGTTCATGACCTTTGTGTTAGTGCTCAATGTTAACTGACTTTAATTCACAGAAGTCATTGGTCACCATATTTGTGTGTGCCTTCACATATTCCATCTATAATCTGATTGTGCGATATGTCGATGAAAATGGAGAGTGTGTCTTCCGAACTGGGTCTCTACAGGCGGCCATGGGGAAGATGAACGCTGTTTGCTACATCGTCACCTATCTACTAGTCGCTCTGTTCAACGGTCAGTGTTGTCGTTATTACACACATGCAACCAATCTCACAGCCACGCAACACCAGGAAATGATTCATTATCGAGTGGGAAAGAAAACAGAGAAGATTAGGTTTTCGTCGTGCATGCATTGCTCGTGTTTTTGGTCTTTGACGTGTGATTACCTTTACCAAGTAAAACGAAGATTAATCCAATGGCATGCACGTATACGGGTATAATATATAGGGAAATGACTTTTCAAACTATACACAATACGATACATTCGGGCTGGTGAAAACAATAGTCTCGCTTCAAACACAGTTTTGGGTAAAATGATATCGAAAAAGTTCTAATGTGATCTATGATTGATTAATCTACTGAAGTCTGTACGTTGACGCATTATACAGCCAGCCATTGCGTCAATCCATTTTCTCTCATTCCGGTTTGCAATTCAATGAAGTTTGACCTTAGCTTGAGCTAATGCGCGCGTTGAGGTCATCGGTGTTTGCATTCTAATCATGGCGGCGCTGATGGCATCCTATAAGGAAAGCCAATGTTTGCCGATCAGTGCTGGAAAGATGCTTAAGTCGCTTCGAAAGGACGTCAAAGAGACGTCGAAGTGATGTCGGAGGGACGTCGGGGGCCGCGTCCCTTCTTGGTCATACCCTGCGCTGCGCAATCGCCTGGCTGTCCCATTAATAATCGGCCTTTCGCCCGCGCGGCATCTGTATTGGGTGAGACGAAGGGGGATGGTTAGAAGTCGAGGCTGGGGTCAAGTTTTATTATTGATCTACAAGTGTAATCGGCATCAGCAAAGGACGGCTGTCACGGGGTTAAATGATAGATATACAGGAGGTGAGTATTTCAATACTGTTTTCGTCTAAGTGATTGGCGACTAATTCAGCACATGAATCGTCCGCTTTGCCCCGCAGGACGGCTTTCTGGCTCCACGGTGAGTTCTTTGTTTATGGTGTCACACGGAAGGTCGCTCATAATGGCATCGCATCTTGAAATTCGCCCGTTCTGCGCAGCGGTGTTGATCCTGCCAGAGATGTGTTCTTAAGCGATGCAGTGCTTTGCTTAATGACTACTGCCACGCCAACACGTTAATGTACATCATCAACATAATATAATGGCGGCTTATGGCTCCTTGGACTGACATCAAGGTCAGAGGAGAAGCCTAATCGCTTCTCTTATCAATTTCAGCATGATTAAGCATGCTGATTTGAACATACACAACAGCATTAATTGCCTCTATATCACACAGATTCTGGATCTAAAATATGTAATGATAAGTGCAATTATTAATTTCTGATTTCAAAAACAATGTCATAGAAATCTACGCCGACTGCGTGCAACTTAGACCAACGGAAGTCTATTACTTTGTATACTCTAATTAAGGAACGATTGTTTAAAGCTCAATGAACAAGTGCGAATATATCATGCATATGAAGTCCCGCTTCTCGCCTTCAGGACATCGCTCTCTCACGTAATATTTCACAGGGATGCTTAGAAGGGAAAGATCAAAATGCAAGCGTGGTAGCCGGGACATAGATATTGTTTGTCGCTATACAAATAGCATGTATTCGTCTTACATATCAGACATGTATAAAATTTCTATCCAAGTTTGCATGCCATCTAAACAGAATTCTGAGATATCTTACAACTATCCATTGGCTTCTAGAAAATGACTTCATTGCTTCGTTGCGTTAATGCGGTTAATTGAATGCACGTGCGGTTGAAATATGCCAGTGGTTTGTCAAAATGAACGAGCAATCACTGCGCCCGGTCCAGTAATTGTTGGGCATAATTCAAGGAGGATGCTGTGAGAAAGTAGGTCATAAAAACAGACGTCATCTAAAAGAAGGATCGCGGCTGAATCCGGAGTGGCCTCTGGGCCGATGGCATCGGCAACAGAGCGACATTGAAACACCGCATGACGGACGGTCTACTTCTCTCTGTGTGACTGAAACCCATGCTTCTCGCATTACTCTGCACTTTCGCTCAGCCAGTGCAGTTGCTATCACTCGCTTGATTGTATTTAGACTCGGTTATCATGAGCCACGTCTGTCATAAATATAGGACTATATATTCCCCCCCCCAAAAAAAAGAGGGGGTGTGAGGAAATAAAAAACAAAAAAAAAACAAAACCCAACATATATGTAAGCATAGATGAATTACACATTGATGATTGATGTAAGTATTTTGCATGGGAACTATATGACAGACGGACCAACGGAAAGCATTGTTGTGCTGAATAAAAACAAAGATTAAACTTTAAACTAAAATTAACCTGTAGTAGACTGGCTAAATGGTCGAATCGGCTAATCGTCGGCTGTGAGATTCACATTCACGGCTGACGAAATCGACCTATTTAAAACTTGAAGCAGGTTCTGGCATCTAAACCCCTGGGCATTGGCGATGTCACTAAAGACCCTGTAATGAAATCGTCTATTACGAATATTCCACACTATTCAAAACGTGATTCTGTCCCGTAGACCAACAACTGGTTCATTAAGTAATATTAGACGGAGTACAAGAGCGCAATATCGAAGAGCTTCAAGATGGGTTGTAAGAAACCAAGATAAATTATCTGCTGATCGCATGGCTCAAGCGTTAGCTAGTAATAATTCTCGTGATCTTTGGGGCGAGGTAATAAAGAAAGCTAATAAGGTACGAGATAAACCGATTATTGTTGACGATGCAGATGGAGAGCTTGAAGTATGTGAAATGTTTAAAGTCAAATATGAATCTCTGTACAGTAGTGTCTCGTTTAACGAAAACCATATGAATGAGTTTATTGACCAGGTCACGGACAGAATTTCGACGACGTGTGCTGCTGGGTCGTGTTATCACAATCATTATTTTAGTGTTGATAATGTAAAATCAGCTGTAAAGATGCTCAAATCAGGAAAGAGCGACTCTGAATGTAATTTATCATCTAATAATTATATCAACGGTTGTGATAGTTTATTTGTACATTTATCTATTCTGTTCAATTTAATGTTTGCTCGTTTTTCTTCACCAAATGAAATGCTGAAATCTTTCCTCATTCCGATTCCTAAGAATAGAAAGAAATCGCTCAGTGACAGTAATAACTTTCGTTCAATAGCCATTAGCAGCATTATGGGTAAAATTCTTGATCACATAGTTTTAAAAGTTCACTCTAATGTTTTGTTAACTAGCGATTTACAATTTGGATTTAAGTCAAACCATTCTACAACCCAATGTACATATGTTTTAAATGAGGTCATTGAATACTATAACAGTCGTAATACGTTTGTATATACTACTTTGCTCGATGCTTCTCGTGCGTTTGATAGGGTGCACTTTATCAAGTTGTTTAATTTACTGTTGTTTAGGGGCATGTGCCCAGCTCTAATTAAGTTCCTTGTTCACATGTATATACGTCAGACTCTTCTTGTTCGGTGGCAAAATACCTTTTCGGCTCCGTTTAGTTGCCGCAATGGAATTAAGCAGGGAGGAGTGCTGTCTCCAATTTTATTTTGTGTTTATATGGATGAACTTTTAAAGGGAGGGAGAACTGGTTAAAAATTGACTTTGAGTCGTTATTTGATGCACCAAAAATGATTCCTATGCCTGGCCCACACAAGGAATATCATCGCTAACGATTTCGCGGGCGATATATTGCTAACTAGGCGTGACGTCAGCAGCTGT
>KB297286.1:268338-282481 GCA_000328365.1 Capitella teleta
ATATTGTTTTAAAGTGATAATGTTTTGATTCATTGTGTGCAAACTTATCTCTTACTTCTAATTCTGTTGTGGCTAAAAATTAAAAAAAACAAAAAACATCAGTATTCCTACAATGTGATCAGCAAAATTTAGTCATGCCGAAAAACTGTTTGAAAAATGTACTTTTCGCAAAATATTTTAGCGCCATTTCAGAGCACGATATTGCAAATGTTACTGTTTTAAAAGAATTACTTGAAGCTCGGTGTGGCTCAATAGACTGCATATTGAGTCATATCGAAATTAATGCACTACTTTATTATTTATGTATTACTTAAGTACTGTTTGCAGTTCTGTTAAACTTACTGTTTTTGTTTTTCATATAAAATGTACAAACTTGAGTTTGTGAATAAAATGATATAATAGTGAACTCAATAAAATTCGGCCGACGTTCCAAGATTTTTATAAGTGCAAGTGCACTCAGCCGACTGCTGAATTCGCCGATTTCCCGATCAACATTCCGCGTTACTGTACTACATTCTGTATTTTAAGAATATTCAGATGGCATTCTGTCGAAACGCGAACCATGCAACTGGGAAAGTTGAGGAGAGGAAAGGGAAAGGGGAGAAGTAGGGGGGAAAGGAGGCTACCAGCAGATGAAGAGGAAAACGGAGATGACGTGAGAAAGTTACAAATAGGAAATACTGATAATTGTGACATAATAATAATTAAAGCATATGACTGGCGACATGATTTACAGCCGACTGAGAGTAATTGGAAACCTCATATAATACAAAATATAGGCTGAAGAAATACTATGTGAGAAGCTTCGTACTTTCGCGCATTAAATTATACTTTTCGATCAGCACCATTGTAGAGTGCTTCGGTGCTAACAGGATCGATAAGTAAAATCTATTTACCTAACGAGGCATGAGTTGTGTTTTTGACAATTGCGCTAATAGAATCGTACTCAGCCTACTTAAATAAAACTAATACGTATATTATAGCAATACGGCGTAAACAAAAAAAGAACACATTGTGAATAATGCAGCTACACAGCATAAAATGTAATAGAGTTGATTGCATGTCGATTACAATGAGATTGAACGCCCATTTCAGGCTTGATCATCGTCGCCCTGTTTCAACGCCAGCAGGAGATGCAATCCATGAGTCCTCATAACATGTCGATCGGCGGAAAGCAGCAATCCAAAAGGTACATTGCAACATGGCAACACGTTCATAATCACTCGTTTGCGCAGGAAACGATTCGGCAGCGAGATCCAAGTCACGCTGACGTTGCTCTCCGTGTCCATCGTCTTCATGACGCTCAACTTCCCCTGGCTCATCTTCTACACGACGTCACAACTGCCCAACAACGTGAGCTACATTCCGCATGAGGTAGTTGCACCCATCATCACTCACTCACTCACCCGCTCAGTTGTTTTCGCTAGACTCTTCTCGATTTCTGCTGTGAAATCATGGGACCTTTGAACGCTGCTATCAACTTTTTCCTCTACAATTTAACGAGTCGACGATTCAGGTTTTTAGATATAATTGTCTGTCATATTTTCTCAATTGAATTTTGCGTTGGTTTGTTTGTTTACAGGAGGGAGTTCACGCACCTGGTGCGAGCATCCTGTTGCTGTGGTTCCCGCCTCGATGACGTCACCAGAAGTGACTGCTCAAATTCCGCAGCCGCTCAAACTCCGCCGATGTCGATGTCAATGAAGGTTTACAAAGAAGCCTCACGTGAGATGTGAGGAGGACATTGACCGTCATTGGAGAATGCATCAACTGAAAAACTATACGTTTCTATTACATAATTCCTGTCATTTGAAAGCACACTTATTACGTAATCCCTACCCGATGCCTTGGAAGCATCACACTAATCCACTCACACACAAAGGAAACCAACACAAATGTCAAAATCTAAGCGACAACCCATCAACTACTTCAAAAACTGCTACTAATAATTGCCTCGAATAGTTGGTAGGGTCAATTTATTGGTATTTTATCTTGTGGGTTGTAATTATTTTAACCACCTAATATATCGAACAGAAGTTTCTTCAACATACAGAACCTCTCTCCTTCTTCTGAGACAATTAATGCCGACAACATTGAGAGGGAGAATTCGTTTTTGTGCAATGAATTTCTTCTCAGGGAATCAGAATGATCGAGAGAGACAGCAAATAATGGTCGATTGATTTTAACAATTTTATTATTCTAATATTCAATATTTATTATTTATTATCGCACTTGAATTTTCCAACTTAAAGGGGGAGGTTTTATTTCGCGTTCATACTGTTCTCAGGGATCAAATATTCTTATATTCTGCCTCTTGTATTTGTTGTGAGCATGATGTCAAAGAGTCTTGCACGTGTGTGGAGATAAACAACTTAGAGAATGACGTCATTATCTATCGAGGTTTATATTCCCAAATGGAGACAAACAACGCAATTAATGGCTTCGCTTGAGGTCGAATGACGTCATGAATTGTTTACCCTATATTGTTATATATTCATGAAATCCATTGAAATTTTTCATCGTGTTCAGTATATTAAATGAACGTGAGTATACATGTACATTTTATCTGTTTTCTTTTAAATGCCAGATACATCTCTGGCCACACCTACCCGCTTTGGATTCTCCCTTTAAAAACACTAAACTTGTGTAACCTACTCTTCAATGTTGTGATTTATTTTAGAGCCAATAACTTCCATCCGTGTGCCCTCCCTCCCCCACCCCACACCCCCAGCAGCTGCGTCGCTCGATTTGTCGATTCGGCTTCCAGATGACTCCAATCAATTATACATGTATTATAAACTCTGGTCTCAATTGGAACATTCTAGATTTCAATTTGGAGTTGGAGGAAGCAAAATCTAACAGGAAGGGGAGATAATTACATTAACTCAAGAAAGGACACGATATAATCAGTGAGGTTTAGACAGGAACTTCTTTTCTGTCTTTCACTTTGTTTTTGGTCAAATATAACCGGGACTATCATTGGGACTTGGCTGCCTTTTGGCTCCTGGCTGCCCTTTGGCTCTTGGCTGCCCTTTGGCTCAGGGATGAAGGCTGTGTGCGTCGTCATACTGCTTTTCGTCTGTCTCGTGGATGCGAGGTCGACACCAGCTGACGTCAATATTTCCGTGCAGCTTTCTGCTCTGAATTCGCTGCACTCTAGGATTTTCAAACGATCCACTGATCAACTCGAGTTCCTAGAAATCGAAAAGGCCACGAGGGTCAGGAGATCTATCGAAGATGGAATCGAACTGAACATCGTGCATCGTAATCCGATTGACCTTCAGGTCAACGTGGTAAGAGTGACCAGACGAAAGAGAGATACAAAAAGTAGGTTAATTAAATTACATAATAATCATGGTTACTTACACCGTACTGTAGGTCACGCAATGAGGGGCTTCTGTCGTGTCGAGGGAGGTCGCTCTGTGCCTCTGGGAACACCTTTCAGCATCCGCAAAGAGGGCGCAGAGTGGGTGTGCCATTGCCCTGCACCGGACTCCAACACAGGGAAAGAGGCATTGACGACAGGCCACACGACGACATCATTAAAGTGCAGAGGTGGGTTAAACAAGCGATGCAAATTCACTGATGTTGTGTATTTTAAGCTGCTCAATACGAATGCCGAGGACCAAATGGCGAGTCCGCCCAGGAAGGGACTTCAATGCAAGTGAAAATGCACGGAACCTCGTTTGAGTGTGAATGCCCGATTGGAGCAACCAACACTTCTAATGTTCAGGCGGAGTGTGTCCCTTCTGTTTTTGGTGATATTTCCTTGGACGCAGAGAAATCAATGCTTATATTTGATTTTAGTTGACCACGTGTTCTGTGTGACTGGTGACCAGAGGAAAGTGCCAGCCGGAACCTTCTTTCATGACGTGAATGCCAGTGGACACAACCTGACCTGCGTCTGCCCCGTGCACTTGAAAGGAGGAGGAGAGGGGAAGACAAGAGTCGCCTGCACTAAGGATGACGTCATTGAAGGTAGTGTTGACAACAAGCGACCAAAACACTTGGTGAAAGCTGATCTTTTGGTGAAATTGGGCAATGAGGTCTATTCGCGTATTTAATGTTGTTATCATTCAGAATTTTTTTAACTGATGTTTGACTAAATTTATAGGCAACATACATATATCGGTATTTCTTTATTCAAAGATGGAAAACCCCACGACTGCTTAGCTCCAACTGGAGACACCATTCACCCCGGACAAGAGATTACTTTCACCAGCAAAGGAGCCAATGTTTCTTGTTCATGCCCTGCAAATCCGACACAAGAGGATCTCAATAAGAAATCGGCTCCTTGCCATTCTTCCATAGAAGGTAATAATAATCTTGTCTTCTAATATTATCCTGTACTGTGACATTATATTTCAGCTTATGAAGGATTCTCGTGCAAACTACCGGATGGTAGGACGTTCAGAGCGGGAGAAACGTTTGGTTTTCAAAAAGAACACATGTTATTAAGTTGTGTTTGCCCTGAACACGTTCCCGTTGCCATGGCACCCAATGGCCTCAGTTCAGAAGGCATTCTCTATAACCTCAAGTGTCAACACGTTGGGGCAGATTAAACGATGCGCTGCCAAGGAAGACCGCATGCAAAATTGTGAAGCCTAAATCTAAAGTCTAAGTTAAATTTCGGATTATAAAGTTCTTAGTGAGGATGTGTCTCAAGCTTTAGACCAAAGTATTATTCACAGCTAACATGCGTCTATTTCAAAATTTACGAATAGTTTAGCTAAAAAAATCCTTTGAATTTATAATTATTAGACGGAATTAAAATATTTTTTGGGGATTTTATTGTGTTTGTTCATTGCCTGCTCCAATCATTGAGTTGGTAGGTTAGTACTGATTGCCAAGCAAACAATCGAACAACCAGGCCAGCAACTACGCAAGCGTTTCACCAAATGCCATCGTTTGCTTAACGTTATGACGTTGGCTGCATGGATCTGTCTGTCCAGACAAAATTATTGGAACATATCTTAGTAGAGGCAGCCCGTGTCATTGTGGTCATCAAACACATTGTTGTTTTAAATAGGCTTCGGCTGTCATACTATGCTATTGCATGTATGTTTTCATAACATGCATGGAGTTAAATTAAAATGTAATAGCGTCCACAACAGCACACATTCCGTGAACAAAAGCAGCATTTTGCTATTGGTCTTTTGCCGATTGGGGATCACTATTACCGCTGGCTAATATATCCAGGAAGTCCTGGTCCATTTATTGAGTTGAGTTGAACCTTGACCTTGTATTCAAATGTCAAACAATGGATGGGTAACCAATCAGGTGGAATTCAGTGTTATGCATTCGCAGAGGTCAAAATCACACTCACTGAATGTTTCGCAACAATGGGTAGCACAAATGAATTGAGTCCTTTGGCTGCCAAAATTTCTTCTTTTATAATATTTTCTGATCGATACTCGGACCTCCGCTATCGTTTGTTACTGTGTTTGGCTTCTATTTGAGCTCAAGAATCACAAATATATTTTGCCGGGTATACTGTGCGGTGGATTATGGGCACTGTTGCTTCATCGTGCTTCGTGGTCATTAGAATCTGACGAAACTTGCATTGTAATACTATTAGTACTTGTGCAATACGCATTTTTTACCCAGCTTAACTAGTGACAACTATTTATTCATTCATCATTTGCATATTAAACTACTAAGTTTCCCTATATTATTCAAATAAATTAAATAAGCAATGTATCTTTCTTGAAACTTGCAATGATCCAATGAAACTTTGGTCCAAAACTTAATTTGAGCATTAAATCAAACCCCGCTCCAGACATCCAGCTATGCCCAACACCGGACGCCAAGTGTAGCCATGCATTTTACCGCTTCCCTATCTTTCAAGTAAGAATACTTTATACGAGGGAATTACTGGCAACAAGAATCAACGGAAAAGGCGTCTGTGGATGACATTGAAGATACACACATTTCATCGACGCCAAAACATTCAGCACAAGAAGAATAGAGGTAGGGATTATGCTGAACCGATTGACCATTGGTCAGCAGTGGCCTGCGTGTGTATTCAAATTCGGATCAGTTTGATCAGTTGAGGATAAACCCTGAGTTAGTTCTGGGGTCATTGAGTACACATCCTGCCTGCCCTCGCGTTGCTTCCTCGTCTCGGATTAAACATACACACAGTCAGGTTGCGCCGACAAGGAACAGCAAGAAATGGCTTAATTCGGAATCATGATAAATTTTGTGTTAATCTGAACTGAATCACCAGAGTTCTGCAGTAAATGGGTTTTTTTTACCAATTAAATTGCACTTTGAATCAAATATGAAGCCCTAGGTATATAACAATATCGTGCAGCTATAAATTCTATTTATAGATCCGTCGGCTCGTTATTCAAATCAATATTCGTATATCCCCCTGGGGATAATTTATGTTCACGAAATAAAACCAAAAAAAAAACAAACAGCGAGCGATTCCAAGAACTTCGTTTAATCACGAATTCACTTGATCCGATTACCGACTCGATCTATAATATAAATCATATAATGGACATCTTTGTAGCGAAAACTAACAATACCAATTATCACAGCCAGAGACAGCTCCCCGAACGCCTCAGTCAGACATCACTCTAAACTGACGGACGGCTTAATTTTTATCATGTGTTTTAAGATGATAATCGATCTCTTTCTGTAACATAATTCGACCTACATGTTATATACAATGTATGTGACTGTGTACTCTTGAAGGTTTTCAGTTTCAGTTCTAAAGTTGAGAGATTGTTGAGTAAAACTGAAAACCGTCTGGCGGAGACCAACAACTTCCAGAACGAGCTAATTTGAGACAATCCAAATTTTTGTTAGTTTATGAACATGGTCTTTATATGGTCACTGCTGTGTCCAGCTTGCGTTCTTCGATCATAATTTTGTGCCCATGAGTTTTTCGATGGTTCCCTATTGTGGTACTAAAATCTGATGTTATGAACATGGCGTTGTCACTTTGCGGGTGAAATTGTGTCGCTGTATTCATTCCAAATGTGAGTGAGTCGTAATTCTGTGTTCTCTTTGGCGTAGATAGCATATGATGTGAAGTGGCGAATCATTATCCTTTTGTTTATTTTACTTGTATTTTATTTATCTGTGCAGGGCATATTTAAAAGGGGTTTACTTTTAAACTGCGGTTTATAAATCTGAATAAATAAATAAATAAATAAATAAATAAATAAATCAATAAATAAATAAATAAATCAATAAATCAATCAATCAATCAATCAATCAATCAATCAATCAATCAATCAATCAATCAATCAATCAATCAATCAATCAATCAATCAATCAATCAATCAATAAATAAATAAATAAATAAATAAATAAATAAATAAATAAATAAATAAATAAATTAATTAATTAATTAATTAATTAATTAATAAATAAATAAATAAATAAATAAATAAATAAATCAATAAATCAATCAATCAATCAATCAATCAATCAATCAATCAATCAATCAATCATTCAATCAATCAATCAATCAACCAATCAACCAATCAACCAATCAATCAATCAATCAATCAATCAATCAATCAATCAATCAATAGAGGTTTTGTCAATTGGCCAGAATCGTCTTCTGTGGTGATTTCAATGTAAACCAAGCATGTGATATGACTGCCGTCATCATCGAACAGTTCCTTATTTTCTCTCCGCTTGGAGGGTGGCGTGGTCGACTTTATAGACTCACTCTTGAGATACAATTCGAAAATGCATCTTCTATATGAATACGTTGTACTTATTTGTGTTATAATATCAAATGTGTTTCTGAGATTTCTTTACTTATTTTTGTTGTTTTTGTACGTAAGCACTAATTCTTGGAGCGTTAAAATACTAGTACATGATGTTTCTTGGCACCTAAATGCAGTACATACAAAACAAATGAAACATAGATAAAAGAATACTTAATAAGACATTGCAAAAAGATGTGTTTTATACGATTCGTCGTTTACTTCTGATTCTCTCTGCTTTTGTTTCCATTCATTTTCTTCAGGGGTATCTTCTAAGGTTCACAGTATCGACTCGCCCTTCGTTGCATAGTTCACCAGTTTACGCGGATGATTTCAATACAGCTGAAATTTTAGTAATGAAAACTAAAAAGATGTCTAATCCTTCTCTACTACTTCTTTGCAGATGTCTAATCCTACTCTACTACCTTTTTGCAGATGTCTAATCCTACTCTACTACCTTTTTGCAGATGTCTAATCCTACTCTACTACCTTTTTGCAGATGTCTAATCCTACTCTACTACCTCTTTGCAGATGTCTAATCCTACTCTACTACCTTTTTGCAGATGTCTAATCCTACTCTACTACCTTTTTGCAGATGTCTAATCCTACTCTACTACCTTTTTGCAGATGTCTAATCCTACTCTACTACATCTTTGCAGATGTCTAATCCTACTCTACTACCTCTTCGCAGATGTCTAATCCTACTCTACATTACGGTATCACTCAAAACTCACTAACCCTAATTACGAATTATCTCTCGAATAGGCAGCAATATACTCACATTAACGGATCATCATCACATAAAAAAAACATTGACAACAGGCGTTCCACAGGGTTCTATATTAGGACCTTTTCTATTTTTAATTTATGTCAACGATTTTAACAGATGCACCAAACATTTTTCAATGATACACTATGCAGATGACACCACACTCACAACTACAATAAACACAGCTCACACAGACACTTCAGATACGATTACAAACAATCTCAGTCAAATTTATACCTTTAACACACCACCTCAATTGGAACACACACATCAAAAAGATATCTATGAAAATAGCCAGAGTCACCGGCATAATCAATAAACTAAAAAATCATATCCCACAATTCATCCTTCTCACCATTTACAACGCTCTTATAGTTCCACATCTTAATTATGGCATTCTACTCTGGGGCCACAACCCAAGTCAGCTGCTTCCTATTCAAAAACGCGCCATTCGAGCAATAACACTGTCTTCTTATAACTCACATACAGACCCACTATTTAGACGTTTGAACGTACTTAAAATAACTGACATAAGAAAAATGTCTGAATTGAAATTTTACTACAAATACACAAACAATAACCTTCCAGAATATTTCCTTCAAAGCTACATTCAAACAAATCGACAAACGCATGCGCATCCTCGCCAAACAAGACACGAAAATATGCTCTCCATCCCACCACATAGACATCACTTTTTCAAATCAAATCTTAGATACACACTAGTGCACACAGTTAATAATTTACCTCCGCACATAAAATCACTCTGCCATACGCACTCTACCGATACATTCACTAAAAGAGCCAAAGCACATATAATTAACCAATACTCCACAATAATTATGCACTATACCAAATTGTTACATCTGTCACAATCGATAACTCCCCTTCCCATCCAATGTACCACCCTTAGATATGTCAAATTCTATCCATCCGCCATTCTCATCCTCCGTTTCTCTATCCCTTCCCCTTCATCCCACTATATCCTTAAAAAAAAAAAAAAACAAAAAAAAACAAATGTTATTATTTACGAGATACACTTATTCTGTTTTTCGTGTTTCTCTCTTGTTATTATACTTTTCTAGTTTATTATGATCATTATCTTATTTTATTGTATCAATTACTTTTTTTTCATATTGGTGGCAGCATGCCTCACGGGCCCTTTATGTTGTCTCCTGGAAAGACTGAATTTTGTACATAATCATTTTGTTATTGTATACATATCTATTTCCAAATAAATTTATCTCTCTCTCTCTCTCTCTCTCTCTACTACTACCTCTTTGCAGATGTCTAATCCTACTTCACTACCTCTTTGCAGATATGCCAGCTTCAGATCGACAAAACAAATCCCTCGGTGAAAATACTCCACGATTCGTCGGCATTAAAAGTAAGCATAATAATGTATGTCTTTGATGATTAACACGGTAAGCTGATTATAATGCTGAGGCTATAGTTTTCCAAATAAATTACGTCATGTTTGGGGTTCTATTTCAGGATGGGACGAAGTGGCTCCCATCATTTGCGATAATGCTTTCTCAGAATGGAAGACTTTGGCACAAGCATTGAAGGTTGAATCCAAGCAGATCGCGTATCTTTCCAAGTCAGCAGAACACGATCAAGAGAAGTGCTGGAAGGTCAGGAATCGTGCCATGTTTATAGTCGTATAGTTTGATGATTAGGTTTTAGCCAAATGGTACGAAGGCATTCCTAGAGAGCTCTGGCCTGTCGTGCTGAAAGATGCTCTAAAGAAATGCCGTCTACTTCGTTTGGCAGACATATTGGAGAGACTTCTTTCCTCTTTGGATTCAATTGAGAAGATCCTGGCGAAACACGAAGACAGAGAAGGTATCAAATGTTGCACTCAATCTCATAAGTTGACATTTAACTTTCCACAGAACGCATGAGACAGGCTATGTACTGCATGGCTGAGCGGACATCGCGTGACTGGAGAACATTGGCGAAGAAACTTGGTCTGAGTGGAACAGACGTTGCGGACATTGAGAATCGTTTCAATGGGCGACCAAGAGAGAAATGCATGCACGCCCTCTACAAATGGCGCCTGATGGTACCTCTACAAGACTTCAAAGTAACCAGTCTGATACAGGCTGCGAGGTTATCAAACCTCAACCACGTTGCTGGTGAGGGCATCATGCGTGTAAAATTACCTAACACTTCAAGTTATGTTTCGTAGTTGCTCTGCTACCATTCGCTGAGAAGTGCTTCGAGCCGGTTACCTTAAGAAAGAAACGAAGCGGTAAGAGACCGAGATGCGGTGTAATAAGTTACATCATATTCATCACAGGTGAAGTAATCATCCATGTTGGGGTGAAGAACATCGACATACAGCGTCCTGATACCAAGACAAATACGTCCTACCTCTTCACCAGAGATGTCCTCAGAGATTACGTGCTAAACAAGATTTTCCTCCACTTACTCGATGGCTTGGATGCGCAATGTCACTCTGGCTCCTTGCACCCTTTGATCGCGTACCTGCAGTCAATTGACGTCACTGACGTTACACTTGTATCACGTGCTCACTTTGCAATCATCATTGACTGCGGATCCAAAGAAAACCTCTTGCGTCTTTATGAGCTGTCGTGTTCAGGGGAACTGGATCAGAGTTTGACTGAGTGTCTCGTGAGCAACGAGATTCTCGTTGAGATGACGGTGGAGAACATTGAACTGCAGGCTGAAATCCTCAGCAAGGAACTCATCACACCTGCGCCAAGCATGGGTGAGACACTGGGCTGCACTTGATTGACACTAATACTTGATCTTTTGACAGCGTCTACGGCTCGATCTGTAAAGTCTGCTACGCGATCTGATGTTACCACAGCTCGATCTGAGGTCAGCACAGCACGATCGGATGCGCCCACAGCTCGATCTGAGGTCAGCACTGCACGATCGGATGCGCCCACATCTCGATCTGAGGTCAGCACAGCACGATCGGATGCGCCCACAGCTCGATCTGAGGTCAGCACAGCACGATCGGATGCGTCCACGGCGTGGAGCCTGTTGCATTCGTTGCATTCAGAGGATGGTTCTCAATGCTAACAATTAAATCCATTCGAATGCATTGATCTACGCATTCTAATATATAATAACTGTGTCAGCATTGTTCAATTGTGAATACCAATGACATCATCTTGTTAGTTTTTGTCTGTCAAAATTAAATTGTATTCTCTCCCTATCCTGTCAATTGATTTGCGCAACAGAGATCTTAGGTAAAGATATTAATGTTTGCTTCTCCCGATTTGTCTGACTATCAGGTCAAAATATGACAAATCAAGCTGTTTTGTAGGAAGCTCAGACGCTGATTCAAAAACGGGTTTTGTCGCTATTTACAGTCAGAGCGCACTAAGACACTCGGCACAATGATTTTTGGTTGGCAAGAAATGACAGAGCTTATGGTTCTGTCTTACTAACTATTAGGGTAACAATATTATTATAAGTTTGCTGACCAAATTTATTGGCAAAACGAGCTCCTCTATTTTCAACATTGTATAATCATGACATAAATTGGAAGCTATAATTATGCCATTGGCATCCTTCCATTCCATTTTAATTGTGCTCATTATTATTGGTTCCAAATAAAAATATTTCCTTCCTCCCTCCCTACTTACCATTATGAAAATTAATTATCAATGCGTGTGTTTCATTGTTGTTTTTATTTATTTATTATTATTATTATTTATTTATTTATTTATTTTTTTGTACTACATCATTTCTTGGGTTGGTGCGTTTCAAATTTTCACTTAATTACCATGCGTTGGCATTTAAATTAAATGCATCAGATGTAGAATTGTATGCTTGGCGGTAGAGACCAAGGACGTGTTTTGTTAAACTCCAACCTGATTGAATTCGCAACCAAATTAATATTTTCGAATCAATGTTAATTTGATTGCGTAAAAAAAATACTGGCAATGTGGATGAGCATAAAGTGGTAATGTAGAAACAAACAAGAATTGAATCAAGCAACGCTTTTGGTTACTAAATAATCCCCAGTTCTTACATGTTACCGCATATAATCACTTCACAGGCCACCCATTGAAACGATTGTCTGGTCAGCAGTTTTGTATTTTCCATGAGCAACGACCAATCAATGGCCGCGGGCATTTCTTCCAGACTGGAATTCGAACCCTGGTCGATAAGCGATCGATACATGACGTCAGATCGAAGCACATTACAGCGTGACTGCCTTGTTGATGGCTGCGGTCAATGTTTAGATTAGTTTGCCTGTTGCGCCGCTCACAAAGTGTGCGTCTCTCTCGCGTCCTTCGCTTGGAATATCAAAGAGTGAAGATGGTGGTTGGATATTGAGCTCACCAATGATGGGGTGCAATGCCTCGACCGAAAAGACCTCAGGTAAGCGCTCTTTTGTCCGTTGGAGGTGTGTGTCACTTTGGCAAAGTGTATTCATCAGTGTAGTTAATTAAATAGCATTCGATCAAGATTAGAATGAAACTGCATCACTCGTCTAACCATGCACTCAACACCGATCAAAGCCAGTTTTGTATCAACTGTATTTCCTGAGCTAGTGTACACAGAGTTAAAGTCAAGCACCTCGACGTTCGACCGTGGTGGCACAATTGCGTTCTCGTGTTTATTCGTCGGTTCAACGAAAGGCAATATAGGACTCAAATGAGACGTAACGTTGCTTACTTGGGTTTGGCACGGTGCCAGCTCTGACTCGGGGAGCTGGCGGTCTCTACATAATGGTCTCTCACTGATCATAATAATGTGTGTCATACCCGCGTTACTCTTTTATCTATCCGTGTCATTGTCATGCAATGAAAACGTGATAGCATTTATTCTCAGTTTTTGTGGATCTTTTCCAGATCCGGTTCTATCGAAAAATGGAGTCAGTTTTTCGTCAGTTCGCAGTAAGAACATAAAAAAGAAACCGCTCAGTGCTAATAACAGGATTCACCCCGGATCCACGGATAATAATTCGAATTCAAACGGAGGCCCCGTGGCCAATGGGAAGAGAGCAATGCGGGGAGATCTTTCTTTGTACCACGATGCCAAGTACAAAAGAAACAATTATCTCAGAGCTCGGCATCGCACAAGAGAGAACAAAGCACAGGTAAGAGGTTAATTAAGTCAATTAAGATAATCCTGCAAGTAACCGGGGTTTGCCAGTTCACCCAGAACTCTTTGGTTGTGTGGGCTCGAAATATACCAAACCCAGGAATATCATAATGTTCACAAACATCTTGATTTTTCGAATTTCGCGGCGTGACAACTCTCATGTTCACTATAGCATGTCATATTGCAAATAGTGTCTGTGCTAATATCATTTCAAATTCAGACTGACATATACTTCAGTTTCTCTCAGCATCGAGATCCGTTCACCTTGTTAATTCTCGAGATTATCGTCTTCGCGACGTCATCGAACGTGAGGGGCTTTATAAACACTCAACTGTAAACATCCAGAGCCATCTATAATCCCTCTCCATGTCACAATTATTACGCATGTGAATACATACATGTCATAGGTATTCTATTCTGCGGAATAGGCTCTTTCCTTCACTCTGATAACGCGTCCGCTAATGTTAGCTCGCTAATTGAGTATTTGCATATTTCTCTTTGGAAAGCTGTCCCAGTTATAGATTGTGCAGATTATTGATGAAGCTCAACGTTT
>KB297286.1:289446-319445 GCA_000328365.1 Capitella teleta
CAGGTGGATGAAGTAGATGTTGAGTTTTTTACATGAAGTCATGTAATATTCATGATATGGCAACGTGGTTCAGGGTTCTATGGGAATTTAACATGGGGAGAAGATTACCTTACATAATCACCCTAGAGGTATTAATTGGCAACGGGAGGGGTCATGAGGCTGTAAGACGTCCCAGAATACCAGGTGGATGAAGTAGATGTTGAGTTTTTTACATGAAGTCATGTAATATTCATGATATGGCAACGTGGTTCAGGGTTCTATGGGACGTTAACATGGCAGGAAGATCATGATTTTGTGGTAATTTATTTCACAATAGTCTATTTATTTTAATTTTTTTCAATATTTGTTCACGTATTTTCAATAATATCGACTGCAGAGGAATTGTTTAATGCATCAAGATGTTGTGGAATCATGATATTGATGTTATGCATTTTTGGGTTTTCCCCTAATTTACATCAACTTCACCGGACGCACTACACTGTAAATGGGCGCACGGTATTAAGTATTTTCGGAATTCGAATAAGGAATACGAAGTGATCACATGATACCAACAATAACGGCATACCAAAAACGATATACGTAAATTGCATACCGGGTGGGCCAAAAGTAATCCACCTATTTGTTTCTCTACTGTTTCTTCGTTCTGATATGAAAACTTTCCAATTTTCTTTTCAAAATGTGCTTTTCATATCGGAATTCAGCCAATTGGATTCGTGTTATTTTCAATTGATCTTGGGTAGCTGGCAAATCTGCTGAGTGTAACCGAGGAGCAGATAACCCACTCGCCATCCCTCCCTCTGCTAAAAGAACTACATTGGCTACCCATTAAGTTTCGAATAATGTTCAAAATTAATGTCATTACTTTTAAAGCCCTGCGTGGCTTAACACCACCATATATCTGCTCCCTCATCAATGTTTATACACCTGCTCGCTCCCTTCGATCATCAAACTTCACATTGTTGTCTGTACCTAAATTTCATCTTCAATCATTTGGCTACCGAACATTCGCCCATTAAGCACCCATCCTTTGGAACCGATTACCTTCCAACCTACAGAACCAGCAATCGCTTGATGCTTTTAAAGCCCAACTTAAGACTTACTATTTTAACATTGCATTTTCTAGTATTTAATGATTTTCCTTTTTACCTCTGTTTGTACAGCGCATTTGAATGTTCTTTGATATTGCTGAAAATGCGTTTTAAATGTAATAAATGAAATGAAATGAAATGAAATAACACAGAAACTGAGAATTCTTCAGAACAAGAGCCTATTTTCCTTTCAACTTCAACTTGGACCGTGACGTCAGAACCAGAAAAATGGTTGGACCAGACATGCGTTGCATGAAAAACGCTCCGCAAGACTTTGTATGATGTCTCGCCCAATTGTCATGTGACAAGACATTTCCACATTATATTTCTAGCATGCATAACAAGTCAACAGCCAAAACTCGCGAGACTTTAGTTGAACCTGAAACTGTTCCATAACTTCCAGGTTCTCGGTTGTGACCTTCTTATCCAGTGGGCCGAAACGAGGTTTGGACCGTGACGTCACGGTCCAAGTTGAAAGGAAAACAGGCCCCTGGAAGGGGTCGAGGCAGGGACGGGCGCAGGTTTAATGACCTTCAGTGGTACCTGAGGCACATCAGGGGAATCAGAGCCGATATTCTTTCTTTTCCTCCTGTGTGATGATGTTAGTGTAATGCCTACATGGTTCTTGGGATTCACTTCTGGTGAGCATTTCTTAGGAGGATTTGGGCAATTAACGATGGTTGGTATGGCCCTCGATTCCAGCTGGCACTGTGATATGTCAGTTGGACAATTGTATGCTTTACACCTTCAAATTTCAGAGAGCAAACCTTCAAACCTGTGAAGTTTTTCAGATTAACTGAGACATTGCGCAGATTGATGAGACATTTTGACACCTGAAATGCAGAAAGAGGGAATATCATTGAGTTAAATTGATAATGAGGTTAAAGGATTTAATCTTTTAATTTTCTATGTTATATCACGGCTGGAAATTGTCACTCGTTTATGCACTGCTGCCATTATGAAGATGAAGCGCAATATATCGAGCACCCTGAATGACACATTAAAAATCAAATACCAGTAAGGGAACAATACACAACGTTTCAATCCATGACATTGTTCTATAGGTACTGGTAACTTTTTACAGAATTACTACTAACTTTTTTTTACAGAAATGCTTTTTGTTGGGGCACCCTGTATTATAGATCCTCATTTGGCTTACCATATCACTAATAAACAACATGGCGATTGATTTGAACATGTTCTTGTTGTGAGGTTAGAACCTAGGTTGCCATGAGCCACGAATGTCACTGATCAATTGGAATACGATTGGGTTGCATACTTTTCGATTATTAACGTCTCTTCGTTGAGCATTATCACCATAACTTGAATCGAAAGAGCAAATTTGAACACTAAAATTTGACATGTTGAAACTTGCATGCATTCATCATGCAATCAGCAATGAATGATTTTATTGGCTATTGTTATAATTGTGTACCAGTAGTTGTAGTTGTAGTATTACTATTAAATATAGCTGACATACTTAATGATACTTACTACAGCGAGACGCCTGAGGTGTCCTGACCTCGTCCAATTTATCTGTGTACTGGACTCAGGAGTAGTCTCATCATAAGACTTGATGTCATGATCATGATGTATTCAGTATTGATGAGAATGCTTATGGGAGGCATGATCAAAAGATGATGATACACTTCATAATGCTAAACTGCAGCTGCTCATTGGTGAAAAACAGGTTATATTAGAATCGACTCAATTTATCCCCAAAGCAATTTAGGTAAACAGAGGTTGAATCAGTGTTTTATCAAACAGAGGGTGATCATATTTTGTCACTTTGGTTTTAATTACTTTATTTCTTGACAGATTAGCAATGCAGTCTGAAGGAAGTTCACAATGAGCGCAGGGAAGCAGGAGAGGAAAGCGATGAGAGGTTTGGTGACGGACGATGGCGCTACCTCCAACGATTAATCTTGTCTTTCACAGCGTCGCCAAAAGCGCAGCCCAGTTCTGAGTCCCCAGGTCATTCCCCTGGGAAGGGTCATTCCCCTGGACATGGTGGGGTGCGCTACATCACGGACGACCTCATCAAGAAGGTCTCTGGTCATGACCACCTGCCCTCGCTCACAACTCTCAACCTCACGCTCTCAAAGGACGGAGGGAAGAAAATTAAAGTGACTTTTGCTTTAATGAGCCTTGAATTTGAAATTACCGCACATTTTACCTTTAGTACATTGAGAATCTGGAGAAATTGAAAAAGCTGACTTTGCTGAATTTGAGTTACAATACGATCGAGAGGATCGAGAAGCTTGATCGGCTGACGCTGTTGAAGGATCTCAACCTCTCTTTCAACAGCATCTCAAAAATCGAAGGCCTTGAAACGCTCAAGTGTTTGCAAACACTCAATTTGACTGGTAACCGAATTGAACACATTCCTTCATGGATTGGGAAAAACCTCAAGGCACTCCGAGTGTTTAAAATTGCCAAGAATCAACTGCAATCTGTGAGCTATTTCTCCTCTTGTTTCCCAAATTCCTCCTCATTCGTTCTCCTATCTCCTCTTAACTCATCTTATCTTTCTCAGCTGCACGAGTTTTCCAAACTGCGTCCTGTGAGGGATCTGAGTACGCTGACCGTGGCTGAGAATCCCGTCTGTCAACTCAGTCATTGTCGCCTCTTTTTGGTTTACCATCTCACCACTCTGGAAATCCTCGACTCACAAGTCGTCACTGAGGATGAGCGGAGGTCGGCTACTGATAGGTTTTCACAGGGTGAGTACTCACTGCTCACCAGCGTCGGTTTTATTCTTTTCATTTGTTCGTCAGTTGAATTAGAGAGATTAGAGGAAGAATTGGAGTCAAAAGAAACGCAGATTATGCGACTGAAAGATGATCACGATAAATCGCTGAATGAAATCTCTGAACAACAGAAGAAGGAACGAGAAATCACGAAGGCAAGGAAGGAGCAACAGTTGGCTCTGAAGGAACTGGAGCGTGAATTAGGCACCAAGAACGATTTGGTAAGATATGTTTAGTAAGATAATCCTGGGAGCTTGGGATGCATATTATGAAAAGTTGGTACAATGATTAATGATCATGGATTTCAATGAAGCTCTGTTTCAAATTTATCAAATTTCATGCAATAAAATAGTTAGTTACCATGCGAATGGTATCCAAGCAGCTTTCTTTCTACATTTTTGTTTGTTCTGATTGTAATCTTTGTCTTCTTGCAGCTCAAGCGGAAAACAGGTGAACTGATGGTGGCATCTCAGAAACACTATGAACTGGAGCAAGAGCTGGCGTTCTACAAAATCGACCACAAGTTCGGAGCTCTAAGCAAACCTCCAGAAGGCTCAGAGGAGGCGACAGAGGTAATCAAGAGGAAACTCCCGAGGTCTCTTTCTATCCTATCCTTCACCATGCAGGGAATTGACAGCGTGGATCTGTTTGGGGAATCCCCTTACATCGGCAAAGGCAGGTTCCAAGGAATGCAGAGAGCCAGTCGTGGGTCTGTGAACCAAGAGATAGAGGAGACGGACAGCATGCAGAGTGCTGCCCTCGACTCTGAAACGAGGGCAGAGATGCACACTGAGATTGACCGCGAGTTAATGCTGAAGAGAAAAGCCGTTGAAGAAGGTATTCAGCTGTCAGTGCATGATTCCACCGCTCATTCTGTTTTGCCTCAGCTCAAGAACGGTTGGAGAATCTGATGAAGGAGTTGTCTTCTACCGAGCAGCAGATATCGCAAGCAAACAAAGAACTTCTGCAGATGGCTGAATCAGCACCCGGCAACCAACTCACAGAAGATGACAAACAAGAGATGAGAAAGCAACTGGCAAAGAAAATTGGCAAAGTAAATCTGGCAATGAATGAGTTATCATCGTTGAATGACTGAGTACGTTGTTCCCAGGTTCACTATCTGAGGGGGGAAGTTGGCAAAACCGAGGATAACTTGTGTCAGACGGAGGAAGAGATCCGAGATCAGGAAATGTATCTCGGGCGACTGAAAGGAAAGATGCGACGCATGGGATCCAAAGACCCTCTCTTTGTGAGTGACCTTTGACCTTTCTCCTTGACTTATGAACCCCTGTGATGTTTTGTGCTCCACTGTGCGGTGAATAGTTCAATGCACTCTTTTGTCTGATTTTATGTTCTATGATCATTGATTGAAACTTTTGATTCAAGCCGGAGAGAGAGAGGCGTCGGTTCATGGTAAATGACGTAGTTGCACGAATACTCATCGCTTGCATGTTTCGAATGACATCATCCGTGATGTAATTTCCAGGAATTTATTTAAAGGCTTCCTTGTTTACATGTGCTTTGCATGAGATGTTGTCCTATGGCTGTATCTCTGATATATTGACCAATTGTGAAACGTTAGATATTTTTCCTGTAGCTGGAGATAATAATAATAATAATAATAATAATAATAATGCCTCCTCCCCTATTAATCAGCCAGAAATTCATATTGACCCAATTGAATTGAGCAATAATTAACATAGGCTGAGATGTGTTCGTATATATTCGTTTGGAGCTGCACCCAATTCCTGCCCCTCTGGCTTTTACTCTGTATTTGTCCGCCATGCATCCCTAATGTGAATGTGGAGCGGTGGTGATTGTTGCGCTTGCAGGGCGTGATGAAGAAGGAAATGGGCGAGCGAGAGAAGGACCTCCGTCTCAGTCAGCATCAGTACCAGGAGCTTCATGCGCAACTGCAAGACATGCTGTTCAACATCGCTCAGGAAACGGACGAAGTCAAGAAATTGGAGGCGGAACTAAGAGAAGGTCGGTGACCTCAGTGATGTGAGTGCACAGAGGTTAAAGTGTGATGTCATGCAGGTCTGGCATTTCATAATGACGAGATGAAGGCTGAGCTGGAGGGCATTGTGCATGGTCTGCAGACGTATCTCTCTGATGTGCAGCACAAAGCTGATTGTCAGCGGAGCAATTTTGACGCTCTGGTGCGAGAGAAAGCTGAGCTGAGTGAGTGCCTCCGTGACCTTGAGGCAGACGCGAGCAAGACGGCTGAGCATCAGGCGGGAGAAGTGTCGCTGCTGAGGGAGGTGGGTGACCTCTGTATGGCCTCTGTGTGGCTGTTGCATAACTGTGTTGTGTCAGCGTCTTGCATTGTTGGAAGATTCGCTGGTGGATGAGAAGGAGCTGAACGACTCCCTCCGTCATCAACTGGATGAGAGCAGGGCTCAGCACGAGGAAGACGCAGATGCCTCGATCCAACTGAAGGACGCGCAAGAAGACATTGACCTCTTGCGACGGAAGCTGGCTGATGCCCAGCGGAGGGCAGAGGTGAAGGTCACCCATCAGGGGTCATGGGTCACGGTTCAATTGTCTTGCGACAGGTGGAGCAGGCAGCATTACGCAAGAAGTTAGAAGTGGAAGACAGAAGAGTGAAGTCAATGAGAGAAAAAGCAAAGTCAGTGGATTTGAAGGAGGATGAGATCCACAACCTGCAGGATGAGTTAGCGCAACTACAGGTGAGGTCAAAACGCTCAGCCAGCAATTGACGCATGGTTCCCGCTTCAAAGCAATCAAACGCCCACCTGCAAGATCAGTTGTACGCCATGAATGAGCGGCTGAAGGAGGAGAAGAGTGTTGACCCCTGTGACCTGAGGAGCCGGCTGGAGAACGTGACCAGGGCCATTCGATCTGGCGCAGTGAGTGTTAGAGTGAGGCTCTTGTGACACACGATCTCTGTTGATGGTCGCAGGCGGTGGAGAGTCCAAGGGAAGATGCGGATGAAGTGGATGAAGCGCTCAACCAGATGCAAAAGAAAATCTCAAAGCAAATCAACAGGAACGCCAGCAAGGCAGAAGAGGCGCAAAGAGAAAGGGATAAGGTCAGTGACCCCATTGATGGATCTATTAAAAGACGCATACGTGTGACAGGCGAAGGAAGAAGTCAATCGACTGAAGGAGCAAGTGTTGCAAGTGCAGATGCGAGAGAGGAAGAACGCAGAGCTCGCAATCCAAGCCATGGTCGGTTCACTTCTGTTTGAGCCGCGATCGTTACTGCCGTCTTTAACAGGTTGAACAAGAGAAATCAACGGCTGATGAACTGATGAAGGATTTGGAGAAAGTGAAAAGAGAACTGGATAAAGCACAAGTCTGTTGCTGTTTCATATACCATTGGCGTCATTGTGATGTACTTGTTTCGCAGAAATTTGCTTTGGAGAAAGAATTAGAGGCGTCTCGATTGAGGGATCTGGAGCAGGAGTTGCGGGAGGAAAGGAAAGCGTTGCCCGCTCATCTCCTGGAGGCGAGCCCCCAGGCCACTGCTCGCAGCCAGGGATCTTCTTCCTCCACGACTTCCGGGGAAACAGGAAGCAGCAGCTCAACGGACTCCACGATCCCTTCCTCCCAGTGGCCTCAGAAGAAGAAAAAGTTGTACGAATCCATGACACAAGATGAGCAGGATTTGTTTGATGAACTTCAAGAGGAAATTGAGGAACTCAGACGACTCCTCCTTAACAGAGACCACAAAGAGGCTGCTGAGAAGGTCACGACCTCTGCCGCACGTGTATATTTAGTACTCGGTGTTCTGTTTTCAGGCAAACCAAGCAGAGGATATTGCTAAGGAGCTGCGTGATCTGATGCAGAGCAGACGATCGTCTCCCTCGTCAACCTCAGACGCAACCACCGTTAAGCGCAGAAAGGTTGATGCCAAGGTCAGAGGTCACTTCTTTTGTCTCGCCTCTCATGCATCTCCTTCAGGTTGGTGGTGCAAGCAAGAAGTCAGCAATGTCTGCAGTGGATGACGCTGTGTCTGAGATTGACCGGCTGAGGGGTCAGTTGCAACGCAGCGTGAAGCGGTCAAGCAGGCCTGCTGATGTCCCTCCCATTCAGCTGAGTAAGTGAGTGCGATGAGTGAAGCTGTTTCACGCCATTTGCGTTCTCAGCAGCTAAAAAGGATGAAGTTGCTCAGATACGCAATCATTTAGAAGATCAAAAGGGAGAAATTCAGCGTTTGAATCAAATGCTGGAGCGATTAACCGCTCAAGAGAATCCTCCTCTTCCTCCTCCTCCTCCTCCTCCTCCGCCCCAAGTGAGTCGCTTCCCTCTTCCCTCTCCTTGATTGCCCTCTTCCTTTCAGGACCAAACTGACGGCCGCCCTGTGCCCACTTTCTACCCTCCCCTTCCGCTTCCCGCTGCTTCTCAGCCACCTGCCATAACCGCTCAGCAACACCAGCGGCCGTATGAGGCACCAACGATGCCATCTCAAGCGCAGTACGCCCTCATGCAACCACAAGAACAGCAGCCAGCGTACAACCAGGTAACTGCTCAGTGCTGACGACCTCACAATCATTCTCACGCGTTCCTCCTCAGCCCCCGAGCACCGTTCCAGCACCGGACACTCCTGTTGCTGTGACAACGCCTGTCAATCATAGCGTTTCCATGGTTACCACCCCAGGTGGCGCCGCCGCTCAGCCCATCATGATGAGCACTCCGGTGCTCAGAGGTCAGCTTCATCTCTTGCTTCTGTCTCACGATTCGATGTTTTTTGTTTCGTCAGACAATCGGCCGAGAGGAATCCTCAAGAGCAGAGAAGCCGTGAACGTGTCCAACATTGAGAGCGTGCACGAGGAGTTTGTCTGCAACGTGCCTCAGCACCACGATCTGGTCAGGGCACTGCATTTGCATAAGTGAACTTTGAACTTGGATAACCTAAACTGATAATTTTTACACAGCTCTTGGCTAAGAAGGGATTCACGATTTAAGATTGATTTCGTGGAGTTTCAGAGAAAATTATTCATTTGAGTGTTTTTTTTTGTTGTTGTAGGAGGATTATGTGAGCTCATTGCAAAGCAAAGTGAAGAAACTGAAAGCCAAATTGAAGGACGACGACGTAAGGGGGGCTCTTAACTCATGATGCAATCACTGGTTTTTTGTCTTCAGATGGACAGCTGGCTGATGGACGACAGCGGAAGGAGAGTGGCGTTTGATGACCACTCAATCGACGCGAGAACCGTGAGGCACCTGCAGGCGGAGTTAGAGGTCAGTGAACTGTGAGGAGGTGCTGATTGGAGGATTAATGTCATGTGACGCAGGAGAGGAGAACTGAAATGGAGAGTCTGGATCTGGCGGTCGAGCGGCAGAAGCGGATGCTGGAGGCGATGAGGTCGAAAGAGAGGAGTCTTGCGATGCAGAAGCGGAGCAATGTGAGGGAGCTGCGTGGGTTGGGCAGCAGAGGCGATCGCAGGAGGTGGGTTCCAGGCGATGGCAGGATTGATTCATGCGGTTTCACAGGGCTTTCCTGAAAGAGGAGATGGATTACGACATTTATGATGAGGATTATGATTATGAATACATTCCACGGACGCACTCATCGCGGCAGAAGTACCTGCAGGACGAGATTCTCTGCTTGGAGAAAACTCTCGCCAAGAGAAGATCAGAGCTGCGGGAATCGGATCGCCTGCTGAGGGAGTGCGACGAGGATTTGGTCTCCGTTCGGAAAGAAGCGAAGAAAACGATAGAGAAATATGAAGTGGCAAAGATGGGGGTCAGTCATAGCATGAAAGATGCGGAGGAGATAGAACGCAGGGCGAGGGAGGCTGGCAAGGACCTCATCCAGATACAGGAGGAAGTGGAGATGCTTAAGGAGGAAGCTGAGGACTGCAAAGAGGCACGTCAGAGGGATGAGCAGATGCTGCAAGACATCCAGAAGGTCATCGCCCTTAAGGACACTGAGTTCCAGAATATTCAGCAGCAGATTGTTCAGGGACAGACACAGTAAGCGCTCTGTGCTATTTAGTGCATCATGCGTTTGTTGCTTTTAGGCTGAGTCAAGTGCACAGGGAACTTCTGCAAACGGCCAACTCGCACCAAGATCGGGTTGACCTCATGCAGGACAGTGGTCAAGCTCTGGATGACAGGCGTAAGGAGTTAGATGACGTGCGGCAGAAGGTATTCATATGGAAAGCTAGATCGGTGGTTCATGTTGTGTTTATCAGATACAAATGGAAAGGAGAAGTTTGGAGATGTTGGTTAAAGAGAAGGCAAGGGAGATGTCTGAATTGGAGGGCATTCACCAAGATATTGCGAGGGCCAGAGCACCCTCACTCGACTCACAAGAGGACGCTAAGCGCAAAGAAGTGAGACATGCACCGCTTTGACCTTTATGCACTCTCTGCTTGAGTGTTTGTGTGTGCTACAGTGTAGAATGGTAGAATGCTTTGCAGCTTGGCTTCTGTTGTTTCTCTTCAGGATTCAGACGTTCACCAACTGAAATCACTGAAATTGCACTTGGAAAATGACATCAAGCAGCACGAACTGAAACTCAAAAAGGTTCATTTTTAGTTTTCTTTGGTTTGTTAGTCGTTCAGTTTTCCTTTTATAAATTCGTAAATTCTGTTGCTTTTTAATTAGGTCAGAGATGAAATAGAACACGAGGAAGAAGTTTTGCAGAACTTGGCCACTTTGACGAATCAGCAGAAATGCAATCTGCGAGAGATCGAAGAAAGTATTGGTCAGAAGGAGAAGCTCAGCGATAAACTGACCAAGGACAGCAAAGTGAAGCAGGCTGACCTTCATGACCTCCAGAACAGATTACTGGAGGTGAACGTCCAGAAGTGCTAGCCTAATCTTATCCCTAACCCTGAGCACTATTACAGGGAACAGCAGAACCCTCATCTATTAGTTTTGATCAATTTTTTTCTAAGCGAACAATTCTCATTTTGTGCTTAAGTTAAACACCTTAATTTATGTCAGAATCACAGCACTATTTACGCCGTGTAACTTATTTTCCTTTCACAGGACAGTCACACTTTGGACACGATTCAAACGGAAGTCCGTCGTCGTAGCTCAGAAGTTGAGCATTTGAGGAAACGGGAGGAGAACGAACGAGCAGAGTTAGAACATCTGCAACAACAGAGCAACAACATGGCCGCCATCTTGAACGACATGAAAAAAGAGAAGACACAATTGGAGGAAACTCTCTCTCAACTCAAACAGTCAGTTGCATCTTATCTCTTTTATCTTATCTGATCTCATCTTGCGTAGGAGTGAGAATGACCTCGAATCCAAAACCAAGATTCAGCAGCAGAAGTTGCAGCGTGTTGAGAAGCGGATGCGTTTGGTTGAGAACGCAATTCACTCAGCCGAAGGCAGATGCACGCAACTCAATCAGCAAATGCACAGCATGCAAACCAGGGTCAAAGGTCAGGGTTCATGCGCTGCCAAGGGTCAAACTGATTTCATGTTTGCAGAGCGCGAGGAGGAATTATCAGAGCTGCAAGGAAATGTCGCCAGGAGTGAAGTCAACTACAGCGCCACAGAACAGGTCTCTTTAATTAATGGCCTCTTTAACTAATGGCCTCTTTAATTAATGATCTTATAATGAAATGTGATGATTCAATTAATTAATTAATGTTGCTTATTCTGGCTCCGTTTCTAGGCAGCTTTTTCTTGCTACACATAGCGCATCATGTACAGCATACTTCCTGACTGTTTTTTTTTATTTTAATATTTATAATTCAATTTTTGAATTACATGATTTGTGTGTTTCTTTAGCAATTGCAGCTAAAGATTTCTGAGTGTGCCGAGAAGGAAGAAAAACTGCATTCGATTGCGATTCGGATTTCTGAATGTGAGGAGGTGGGCCTCCTCTCTGTATCCCAAAGGATGCTGTTCTGTTATTCATTCAATCTTAAGATAACTAGTAATCGGTTAAGGAAATTCCGGAATTACAGAATTAGAAATCCTAGAACCTTGTCCATTCTTGATTGTTGCAGGCTTTGATGAATACACAGAACGCTTTGTGCCAAACACAAAATGTTCTCCGTGAGAAACAAGATTCTGTTGTCGAGGCTGAACGGAGGATTGATGAGTTGAAGGTGCCGCACGTCGTCCAATCAGCACTCTCGCATGTCTCTTGTTCCGTCATAATTAATCATCCGTCTTATCATAATTAATCCTTGTTTCATGTTGTCTGATTTTAGTTTCACAGATTGCCACCACAATTTGCACTGCCATCTACAAATGCAATTCATCTCAAACACTGAAGCGTTGAATTAATATTTTATTTCCCACAGAGAGAAACCGAGGCTGAAAGGCAGCAAGCAATAGAACAGCAGAGGACAATGCTTTCACTTGAACAACGTATCGAGAATCTGGGTAAGGGTCAGAAGGTTGTAGCATCCTCAGTATCATTGATTTCTTTCAAGGCCAAGAGATTGCTTCACGGGATAGAGAGAAATTTGACCTTGCATCTGCCCTTGAGAACTCTGTGAAGGAGTTGAATGAGCTGAGGAATCAGTTTTCACGGGTACGATGTTGCATTGTGCTCTCACTTTACGCTTTTCATAGACGTGTTTTTCTTGAGTTACTTATTTAGTGGGTTGTATTTTGTGCTTTTATTTGTTCTGCTTTTAACATTCAGGAGGTTGAAGATAAAACTTCGCAAGTGCAAGAACTGCACGGTCAGCTCCTAACTCTTGACCGGAGCTTAACTGACCGAGAGAAGGTAACCCAACGGTCAAGTAACACGACAACAAATTAAACAAACTGACCTCAGCAATTGTAGAATATTCTCGTAGAGGAATCTGTGGCCAGATTAAATAAATCTTGTGTTATTAACAGGAACTGCAGTATTACCGAGAGAAATCGGCCAATGAGATAGCAGATCTGGAGGGAGTGGCTCAAACACACTACAGTCGGGCAAATCGACTCAGCGATGAACTGGAATTCTTGAGAGCAGAACACGCTGAGCTGAAAGCGCAGGTAACCTTATCTCTTATCTTATCTGTTGCATAATCCCCCCTAAGATTAACGCCCAAAGAGAACAAGCGGAGAAAGAACGCCTTTTGGAAAACACACTTCTCACTTTTAAAGAGGATTTAAAAGAGGTTTGTCATTCCTCTGATGAGGCCTCCTGTGCTGATGTTGTCTTCCAGGAGCTCACTGGTAGTCTCATGGGTCTTGAGAAGTCCCGTGCCGATGCTGTCATGGAGGCAGAGCAGCTCAGCTCACAGAAGTTGAGCATTGAGGATCAACTCGGGAAACTCAAACTCAGTCTGAGCATGGTATTTTGTGCGTCATAATATTTGATGGTGGGTTTAACTTCTGCCTTTCAGATCCGGAGCGGCCAAAGTAACCCACTCAACGTGTTTGTTCATTCGGACAGAAACAACTTTGCAGAGCAGCAAGCATTCTTGAAAGTAAAGATTCATTTGTAATTGTCGATGATTTTAACAATGACCTATCTTGTGCACAGCAACAGTTACAGCAGAAAATGTCTCGACACGTTGAATCCATGCGAAGTCAAAGAGAACTCTCGCAAAGCAGCATCCAGCATTTGCAGGACAAACTGAAAAACCTCGAAAAGGTTAAACAAACGCATAGAAATGAGAAAAATCAACAATTGTGTTTGTTGCCCACAGACTTTGTCTTCTTCCTCTGAAAGCAAACTGTATCGGAAGAAGTTCTCTTCTCAAATGCCCCCAAACAAAGACCCAGACGCCTCCACATCAACCACCGATGCGGAGGCTGCTATCGTCAGGGACGACGGAGGGGGAGACGCCTTAGCAACGGTTGGTTACGACCTTGTTGACCTCCTGACCTAATGACTTCATTGCAGCCGGATTCCCCCTCCAAATGCGAGCCCCCTCCCGCCCTCTGTCCGCCCTCCCCCCTTCCCTTGGGATCCAAGCGAGCGTATTCCCCCAACAGACACAGTGCTCAGAGGAGGCTGCAGTCTCCGTCCCGATCAGATGCATCTTGAATTTCCGTCCGTGATGATTAACTGTGATATCCCACAGTGTGGGAGTATTCCCAATCTGGCTGCATATTTTGCATTTTTTTGTTTTCGTCAACTATCAGCTGATTTACGAGTCATGTATTATTATTTTTTTGTACCCAGTGTATTTCTTAGATCTCATATTATCCCTGATAGGCTTATATATGATATATAAGTATACATGTCATGTTTTGTATTATTATTTATAAATAAAATAATGAGTATTATTCATCCTTGAAGTTTATATTTAAATCTTTCTTCTTCCTTCTGCATGCCACTTTTATGTCGATGGTAGTTTGATATAATCCCTGATTATACTCAAATCTGTATACCAGTGATAGTTGCCTGATAAGCTCTATTTTACAATAATCTTCTGAAAGAACATAAGGTTCACGTGGTACAAATATCTGCCTGAAATTACGAACTGAGCGGGAAATCATAAAACGCTGGTTTTCATAGTCATAACGTTCACACATTAAAACCAGATTATATAAATTATTAAAGTACTATCGCCACCTTAAAGTATTCTTTGCCCCATGAATTTGTAATTTTATGTATTTTAGCATAGTAATATAACGTGATTGAAGCTATGAATCGAATTTGTGGTAAAAATTGCTGAGTGGCGCCGCCTAGTGAGCATCGCGTGAAGCTCATCACTATGGAGCAATCGTGGTGTTGAGGGGAGCTGTCATTTCATTCTTTGTGGATTCGTGGGTCGCTTTTTGCCTTTATATCCATTAACACATAATTGCCTTTCAAGTATCTTAATTTTCATTGCCGTAATTTATAAATCATCTTCTCTGCATCGTCTGCATTCCTCTTCATTCAAGTCTCAACGCTCAACCACAGGCCAGGGACTCGAGCTGTCGAGGGACACGAGTGACGAGGGAGTCTTACTCTTACCAGTGGGCTCTGGTTACATGAAATGCCTATACAGCATTCTAGACAGTATATAATATCAGCGTCAGTGCGGGTGTACTTCCTGACAATGTGTACAGTTCTCATCCTCCCACAATACTACTCTGACAAGGCCTACCCCCTTGCATACACTGTAGTGTCAATGGTCAGCCAGTCACAGCGACATTTGGTGAAGAGTAAGGGGTTAGAGTGAAAGACGAGGATTCTCCTCTCTCTCAGCGTATGGGAATTTTTTTTTTAATACCTTAGATGCCGACGTTAATCAAGAATGGCGTTGATGGTGCAGTGCCTGGTAGCGCTCTTGTCGCCTGCTGGTTGGACAGGAGTGAGTGCTCTTTAATTGGATCAACCACTTGTGGATCGCATTGAAGGCACGTGGTCTTACAAATAGGGAGAACCCCCCACACCCTCCCGGCCATCCACATCCCTAGGGGAAGAAACCCCCGGTGCCTCAGCCCACAAGGGAACATTGCTGCGAGATGTCTCGCCACTTCCCGTGGCTAATAAAAGGAGGCCCCCATCTCATGTCTACAGGAATGCCACAAAGGGTAGAAAAAAAAAAAAGTTTTTGAATTTTGTGTTGTAATCTGTTATTATTTTTCCTTCATGAGATCCAGGGTTTATATTATCAGTGACTGGATATTAATTAAATGTGCCAACCATTATATACTGTGTGGTGTTGGGAAAAATGGATTATATTACTGTTATGTATAACGCAATATCCTCTTAACAAGTTCAAATCACTTCCCATAAATCACCAAAATTTCCTATGGGACTGTACTTGTACCGGTAGTAACCATGGGAGATTGAACCTATGATACCAAACACTAGTGAGACTCAAATGATGGATCCATGATAACCCCACCAGGGTGCGATCATCCACTCATCAAACCAATGCAGAATAGAAATGTACTCGTACATTTAGATTATCTTTGCTTGTTCAGTAGTGAGCATGTGCATGTGTCATGTATAGGCCATGAGCAGCTTAAGCATGATGCTTACATCCAGGGCAAAGTGCAAGGAGGGTCCAATGAGTACTCAAAGGAGTCGTAGTACTGAGAAGTATCCAAACAATGGCCTAATAATACTACCTGAAGGATGAAAGCATGTTTGCTTATTGGTTAAAATCATTTCCAGATTGATAAGACAACGGATTCTTTATCTGATAACAGCTTCTTGTGTTTAGCCTAAGAGGCTTATATTTAAACGTTTTATAAATAATTTTGTATTGTAATTAGAACTCAGTTGCTTACTTGCTATCCGTTAGGCTCCTGCACAATCAAGGATTTAATTCTGAGTGTGGATTAATCAGTGTGTTCTGACACATGCTACTCGCCAAAATAATATGATAATCTCCGTCACTGGATTAAAATCTCTGTGATGCATTGGAAGACTTGTCCAAGTCCTACATCGATTGTTCCTGTGTTTACGTAGCAACTTGCAAAACGTGTGTGATGATCTTCTCTAATAATTTCTCTTGATAATCATTGTGTTGCTAATTCTGCCACCTGATACTGCAAACAATTGAATGCCAAAGAAGCAACCTTGGTTCTGAACTCTGAAGGTGGAGTCTATTTGATACTTGAATGATTAAAATGCAAATCACTAACCATGCTGGATGCTTGCTTGGATTTATTTCATGAAAAGATCTTCGTCTGCTCATTATTGCCGGCATCTGATTTGCTTTATCTTCAGTGCGATTTCTGGCATGCAGGAGGAGAAGAGAGAGGAGGGGAAGGAGGAGGAGGAGGAAAGGAAGAATGGAATTGCGGCAAATAAAAGCAAGCAGGATTCCGAGGAGGATTCGTTGACGGCCCTGCTGCCTGCCCCTCTGGACGGGGGCTGGGGGTGGGTGGTGTTGGCTGCGTCATTTGTGTGCTCAGCGGTGGTGGAGGGACTGATCACTCTGCTGGGAATCCTCCTCCCCGACCTCCTCTCTCACTTCGGAGGCACGCGTGCCAAGACGACCATCGCAGGATCCCTGATGACGGGAAGCTTCCTTCTGACCGGTCAGTGTCACCATGACGTCGTTACCATGGTGACATCTCTGCTCTCTTTCCAGGTCCTTTTGTATGTTTTGTGCTGAATAAGTTTGGCTGTCGCTTGACCACAATGCTGGGGGCTGTGATCACCACTCTGGCGCTCATCCTCAGTACATTTGCACCCACGCTGGAGATCTTCATTCTGTTTTACGGTGCTATGGCAGGTGCGTTGTGTGCTTGCATGAAGTGCCGAGCGAACTGATTGCGTGTTTCAGGCCTGGGCGTGGGCTTCATCTACTTGCCAGCCACTGTCATGGTGGGCTTCTACTTTGAGAAGAAGCGAGCGCTGGCCACCGGCATCGCTACGTCCGGTGCGGGGGCCGGCCTCGTGATTTTCTCCTCGACAGCAGCCCCCCTCCTGGAGCACTGGGGCTGGCGCTTCACCCTCATAGTCGTGGCCATGATGACCCTGCAAGTTGGGGTCATGGGTGCTCTGATGCGCCCTCTAGCGGACAACTACCCAAGCAATGGACCCTTCCTCTCCAACGCCACGCTCGATGGCGTCATTGACGAGGAGCGTGATGGCAAGAAGCGCTACGACCACCTGGTGTTCTCCGCTGAGAAACCATCGTACAGTCAGTCGTGTGGCCACTTGGCCCCGCCCCCTTCTCCTGGGGTCAAGTCCACTGCCGTGTCCACTTCCTGTCACCATCTGCACTCGTGGGACGTGCGTCCTGTGGCTAAACCGCTCATGCGAGATGATATCTTCTACAGCGGCAGCATCGCTAACCTCCCTGAGTACAAGGCTCAACCCGATCGTGATCATTACATGATGAGTTACTCCAGCATCGCAATGGATGCAGACAACGCCCCTGCTGCCTCTCAGTCATGCTGGCAATCACTCTCATCGCTCATTGACTTTGCAATGCTCAAAAATCTCCCCTACATTGTGATTCTGATTGCAAATTTCCTTGTTCAGTTTGCAATGTTTATTCCTGTGGTATTCATTGTGGATTTCGCGCTGTCTTTGCAAGTGGACGCTACAACGGCCGCCAGCCTCATCTCCGCCATAGGTGAGTCTCCCTGTGTGTGATGTGCTTCGTGCCAGCGTCTCATTCTCAGGGGTCAGCAATGCTTTTGGAAGAGCTCTTTCTGGCCTCATCAGCACCTTCCCCTGGTGCAATTGCTTGTACCTGACCGCTGTCAGTCAGTTCCTGGTTGGTCTTTCAACGTTCCTGGCTCCAGTGCTCTGCTACAATTATGCCTCTCTCATGGTTTACGCTGTCGTGTTTGGCGTCTCCATAGGTTAGTGTTGATTGGTTGCATGCCTCCCGTATTCAATGTTCCTCTTGTACACACTCCCTGTTATCATCCATGTGTGCTTTTGTTTTCCCCAACAGGAGTCTTTGCCTTGAGTGTAGCAATTTCGCGGGTGGTGAGTTTATTTCAGTTTCTCTTCTTCTGGCAGCTGATCTGGGATGTTTTGCTGGAATGCTCTTTGACGTTGGATGTTTTCATTGCAGGTGTGTTCGTGCCTCTGACCACGGTCCTTCTAGTCCAGTATGTTGGCCTGCATCGCTTGACCAACGCCTACGGAGTTCTCTCCATGGTCAAAGGTGTCGCCTCTCTCCTGGGCCCTCCGATCGCTGGTCAGTCGCTTTAGTCACTGGTGTTGTTGGTTAATAACTTCTACCTAACTCCTCTTAATCTTAATTACATAAAATTGAGGTCAACTAACCCAGTATTTAATACAGAATCAAAATACTAAATTTTTTGCTATTTGCAGGAGCCATTTTGGACAAATCGTCGTCTGTGAGCCTTGCATTCTCATTGGCTGCTTCAGTGTTCACAGCCGCTTCCTTGGTCTTCCTCCTTGTTCCCATAGCGAGCAAGTTCCAAGCGAAAAAGAGTCCCTTGCATGATGAGCAGATCTCCACACATGTCTAAGTGCTCTTCAATTCTGCCTGATTCCATGTTTACATTTTCCCTTGTATCCTTTTGAATGTATACTTTATTGAATGTGTATTTCTAGACTCAGTGAGGGAATTAGGTTATGTTATTATTTGTCTCTAAGTTGCTTTTGTTAAAGAGCGAAATTCTGGTTTGTTTTGATTTTGGAACTCTGTCTCGAAGGTAATATTTAGATTTATTCGTAATCAGTCAACTATAAAAAGCATAGCATAATTATCAGATTTTTTTCAATCAGTCTATTTATCTGATAATTGTTCTTTTTTTTTTCTTTTTCAATGTAATCACTTTAGTGCAATGTTTTTGATTGTCTTTTTACAAAAAGACTTCAGTATTTTTGTGTCATTTTTCTTTTTTGTTTCTCTCCCTTTTTTTGATACCTCATTTAGTCAGAATATTGTTGCCAAATATTTTTCTAATGAAGGTTAATTGTGTTTCTCTCAGGGACACTTCTCTGACTTAGGAGTTACATAACATCTGCAGTGCAGACTGTGCAGGACACTATTGAACTCTTGCACAGGATGAATCTCTTGTGTTATTCCTATTCATCTTATTATTAATTCGAGTCAGTATATTTCACCTTTTTTTTTTTTGCACTCCTGAGTTTAATTTCTTGTCAGTTTAATTTTTTCCGTATTCTGTCTCCTTTGTGTGTTTGTCGCTTTTGCGTTTTGTTGACTTTTGTATAGAATTTTTCTTTCTTTTTCTGAATGTTGTTTGTGTTTCATTCGGAATAAATATAATTTTATCATCAAATTTATACTTTCTTGTTTTGGTTTTTCTATATCCTTGAAAAATATGCGAAGCAAAGGATACATAAACTATAAATCCTAATAGACATCACGTACTACATCGCTTTACACAGTTGGGCAGCACTGTAGAGTCACAGAAGAAATACAATTATAACGAATTACGATTATAATTCACAATCATAACGCCCGCGGCCCAATTGGAGTCCTGATACAAAAAGACTTAAATCCTTTGACCTGACCTTGAACCCGTCACCTCGGCACAGCATTGCAGCCATCTTAGGTCCCTTTCACCGATATTATTTCCATCGGATGTGCTTTTGGACCGAAACTGGAGCGGTTATTTTTTTTTTTCTTTTCTGGATATAGCGACATATCGTGACGGTTTCATCTCCATGGCGACGTTACGTTGAAGTGATGCTGATCGGTGAAATGGACATTGGGTTGGAGGCCATCGTTGGAACCCGGTGATTGTGTAACTGCGCTCCAGTGCAATAATCTAATTTTAGAGTAGGCGCAGCTTGCGCGCTGCCTGCATGCGCTATCATATATAAGTCGGTGTTCTCGACGAATAAACGCTTTTGAAACCTCTGACTCGAAATTCTGTTTTAACTGGGCTGAGACTCCGTTAAGCTCCGCTAAGGGGCTACGGACGAGCCTTGGGGACCCACGAATCTACAATTGATCGTTTTAATTGCAACGGCGCTTGTATCCAATTGCAGGATGATGGACTTGTGTGGTCTACCTGCTACCTACGACAATAGCGTGGATTGGCGACTGGATGATTCGCTGCATCACTCGAGTTGGCCTTCATCCTCTACATGCGTAACATACATTCTCTCAAGACCTGTAATCTGTGAACAAAGGAAGCTAAGAGGTCGCTGTCTATAAATAGCATCACGCTTCAGATCACGCGCAAGATACCCTGAAATAGAAATAATAATTTATTCAAATAAAATAATAATAAATAAGAGTTATAACTCTAAGGAGCTTCGACACAGAAATATGAGTTGTAATTTGGTTCAAAGTTGAAAGAAATATACAATAGATTTTTTTTTTTTTAATCAGCTGACAATATGCATATGTTCTGTGTATGACCAAGTCTGGCACTAATTGAGCCTGTAAACACGGAGGGAGGCACATGCGGCTATTGAACAGATCGATGCATCAACGTGCTTAGATTCTTTCCTGTAATCCAAGACTTGTTATATGTGGCACCATTACTTATAATTGAGCAATGTGATGTGAGGCGGAGAGAGGAAGAAATGAGCAACTGCATATTGGCCACCTCCCTTTGAGTCAACACTTCATTCGCCAAGATGGATTTATTGGGTGGATTTATCCAGATTATCTTCGTCTTTTTGGTTGGTGGGTACTAGCATAGATATGGAGATTATCTCCATGTCTATGGGTACTGACATAGACACTACTTTCACAGCAATCATACTTTGAATGTTGAGCTACAGTAGAGAGAAAAAATTCACTGTTTCACTAGAAAAATATATCCCAGGAACTACTCACGCATTTCCACTGATAATTAAGCATGGCGTATGTGGTTTAATTTCGAGTGGAGTAAAAGCACCGTGAGGGCAGACTGCATGGAAGGATCAGTGCGGTGTCCATTCTGATTACATTTTGTGCATTCTGTTTTATCACTTACACATGGACATTGAGACTAGCCATGCTTTCCTGTGATTGACCTGATATCTATGAGAGCACGTACCTTATTCGTTACTAGATTATATATTTTCAGGTGCACAGGAAACCTGCGTTGACATCTACAATGAAGTATCACAAGAAACGGGCACATACAACGTCACATTGTATGGGTCCTCAGTACCAGGTGGACAGTTCTTCTGAAATAATTATTTTATAACTCTCTAGGCCTGCTTTCTCACAATTTTGAAATTCGCTTTGTGATTGTTTCGTAACAGAAATTAAAACTGATTTCTACACCAAACTAGCAATTCCCGTCAATTGCACCAATTGAAGGTTTATATTAGGGAAATTTGAACCAATTTTTATTGAAACAATTCCCTTGATTTAAATTATGAATTGAATGTTCAAAATAAACCCGACCGACCCAATTTGAAATGCTATATTAGTTCAAACATGAAGGAAACAGCATGGACCCAATTAAACTGTGAGATTTTGATGATCTGAAAAGGTGAAACACCAACAGTTGCAGATAGGCCTATTGTTCGAACAGTTCACGCACCTTAAAAGCCTGCTCACAAAAGACAGGCATAATGAAAAAGAATGAGCATCAAATGATACTCACAGGACGGACCACGCGCAGGCTGAAGGCGAGAATCGTCAAGACCATAGACTGGAGTGTGTTCCCTCATGCGCAAGCGTAGACCGCTTAAAATAATAAATAGTTCTGCATTAATTCTACTTGGCGATCACATAATTCGTTGCTGATAAAGGTTGCTGATGTATGCGGTTAATAAATAATATAAACAATTATAAAATACACATATGGTATAATATTTTATAAATAAAACATGCAGTTAAGATAGTATAAGCAATATGTACAAGTTTTTAGTTTGCGTTTATAATTGTCAAATTGCAACCGTTTGCGGGATTACCCTTCAGGTTATGAACCTGGAAGCAGGTTCTCAAAGCAAGAGAACGAACATGAGAGGCAGACAGTCGTCAGTGGTGTACTCGATGTATTTACTCATCTCTTTCTGAGTTCACAAGCAGAACTGGACGTGAATGCAATCACCCTCAGTCTATTAACAAAACCACTGAGTGGCATGCCTACGCTCCCAATCACGCGTCTACAATGTAGTGCTTATTAGGAGGATTACATAATATCAAATCATGCATTATACAACCAACAACCAATCAATATTTCGAGTATGCTTGTTACAAAAATGCCAAAGGGTACTTATTGTAGACATACGAAATGACACAGTGTAATCATTAATCGTATTCATTTTTAAATATTCTGGTTTGTTATTGGAACAGATAACTGCTGGTTGGAGAAAGCGAACTTTCAGGTTTCGAATGCTCAATCGGATTACTTGTCTACGATCACTGAAGCGGAGTGCAAAGCTATGTGTCTGGATGCGGGATGGGCGTGTTCTTCTTGCACCTACTACCCAGCCCACAATATTTGTTTAGTGTATAACCAGACATTCACCGAGCCACGTTTTTACAACTATGAAGTACAAGAAACTGCAGAAGCTGAACTTCATCAATGTGAAGGTGCGGTCCATGCTGTTGCAATGGTATCCGTATATGTTTACCACTTCGTATTACAGATATTGTAGAAGTGTTTTGCAATTTCACTTTGGAGAACACTGCAATCACAACCGTCCCACATGTATTTGTTGAATTCATTCCATTGCAATATGGAGAATGGATCGAGTATATGCTCCACTACGAGAAGTATAGTTTAGAATCACTCCGGCAATTGAATGTGAGTTCATGTGATGCTTTCAATGTTCCTGTGATGACGGTTTCAATGTTCCTGTGGTGCAATTTCAGGCGGATTCTGCCGAATGTGTGCAGCGGGTGACTGTCATCTGCACTTCAACAGATCTCCGCACATGGGGTGTCCGGCTTCTCGCTGACCCCGACACCGAAGTGCCTATGGAGACCCCCGGAAGTGAAGGGTGTGACTGCCTATTCGATGCGTGTTGCACAGTGCACCAACTCCAGACGTCAGTTCATTCATCAAATGTACCGGTATTCTCAAACAAATCCAAAGCACCTTCACTGTATGACACCTTCAGTGTATATAATTCTGATCCGTATTACGTGTATGGTGCTCGTTGTATTCACAAATTTGCTTATTAAATCACTGAGCTATTGATTATTGTTGTAGGTGCAAATGTCAAGGCTCCTCGGAAACCACGTACGACCGAGGCTACATCAAGAATGCCCCCATCTTGAGCATCACTGCACGAGGCGTCTTCGGAAACACGTACGTTTACATCGACGAGGTGATTTGTCACCGACCAATCGCTGGTTAGTAGGATAAGTATGCATCTCTAATACGATTGTGATCAATGCTTGTTGCAGTTATTGATGATTGTGCGAGCAACCCTTGTGTGAATGATGCAACCTGTGAAGACATTGGTTTCCTATACAAATGCCATTGTTTGCCAGAGTTCACCGGGGTCAACTGTGAAATCAGTTAGTTCTGAATTAGACCTGACTTTATGGTCCCGTCTCTTAATCTGGATGGGGGATTTGTCCGATGTTCGATATCTATTTTTCCACTACAATATAAAATTTGAATCTTTATTATCCGCCCAGTAAACCATTCACATTATGAAATTTCAACCGTTTATTTTCTTCGATTATTGTGCTAATGTTTCGTCATAAAATGCAAAAAAAAAAAAAAAAAAAAAAAAAAAAAATTATAAAAAATTTGTGTTGTCCAATTTTGTCCTTAATTTTTGTTTGGTTTTTCTAAAATCTAATCCTTGAAAATTATGGAATGTAAAGGATACATTGGGCACTTAGTGCTTGCATCCTCGTCACTGACGAATAGCAATATGGCCTGGATCAATGAATATGGCACAATGAACGAGAATGAATCTCAAAGCTTTCGTAATCGACAAAACCGGGTCAGCCTCACTGGTGAGGTGAGGTAATGGCGTGGGCAGAAGGGGTCGTTTCAGGCAACGAAATCCGAACCAGACAAGTTGCCTAGCCGGGAATTAAACCCACGACCTTCTGCATGCTATAAACCCAGAAGTATAAATTCATAGACATGTAATGCAGCAAGAAAAATTTAAATAATTCATGGATAAATAATTAGAAGGTATGTAAATACAGAGATATTGGTTCACTGATATATTTCCTAATTAACATCTATCATAAGAAAATGCAATATACATGAAGGGCCTAGATAATTCTATATTCCCATCTGCCTTTCAATCAACCAGTTCAAGAGATCATGGAAAATAATTCTGCGATGGTGAATAAAATGTATACATATATTTGTTTAATGATGTTATTATAGCTTGCTCGCGTAGCGTGCGGAGGGTCGTAGGTTCCATTCCCGGTTGGGCAACTTGTCGGCTTTGAAATTTGCTACTTGAAAACCCTCGTGTTCACCACTGCGTGACACAATGCATTGTGTCATATTGTGGTACCTGGATGGACAACGATGAATATTCCTTTTGTGCTCGATTGAGCAGGTTGCTCCTTTGCAGGTTGTGAAACAAACAATCAAGCGATGAGAATGAGGAGGAAAGCACCTATGGTTAAACTGAGGATTACTGTCAATGAGTGGGGGGGGGAGAGTAAGTGAGTGAGTGGTTTGATGGGTCCAATAACCAGGGAAAGCACTCTGAAGTCGCAATACTTACAGAATGTTAAATTTACTTTACATATTATGAAGTCTGACACCAATTAATATGGCGAGAGACATGCAGTGATCACAAGGATCGATGCAACAGCGTTTTAAGATTATTTCATGTAATCCAAAACTTGATGTATGTTGCAGCATTAGTTATAATTGAGTAATGTGATATTTCACATATAAACAAGAAACTGCATATCAGTTATCTGCCTCTAAGCCAACACTTGGAAGCATTTGTCAAGATGAATTTGTTCGGTGGAATTATCCTTGTGATTTTCGCATTTTCAGTTGGTGAGTTCTATAGTTCCTAATAACCCAATTCCTTCTTTAATAATATATTTTCAGGTGCACAAGAATCCTGCGTTGACATCTACAATGATGTATCACAAGAAACGGGCACATACAACGTCACATTGTATGGGTCCTCAGTACCAGGTGGGCAGTTCTTCTGAAATATTTGATATCTCTTTGGGCCTGCTTTCTCGCAATTTTGAAATTCACTTTGGAATTGTTTTGCAGCAGAAATTTTAACCGATTTCCGGGAACAAAAAGCAGCAATTCACGTTTATTAAAGTAAACAAGAGTTTAATATTACTCAAACCGATTCAATATTCAATTACTAATTGGCAGTCATGATTTAATTATGTCAGGTATAATTAAATGTTTCAAATGCAACAGATAACTGCTGGATGGAGAGAGCAAACTTCCTGACGGCGAGCGCTGGGAAGGATTATGAGACTTCAATCACCGAGGAAAAGTGCAAAGCAATTTGTATGGACGCGGGATGGGCGTGTTCTTCCTATAAATTCTACACAGCCTTTGGTACATGCATATATTATAACCAGACATTCACGGAGCCACGTTTTTACAACTATGAATCGCAAGATCTTGTCGTAACTGAACTTCATCAATGTGAAGGTGCGGTCCATGCTGTTGCAGTAGTTCGCATATAGTTACGTCTACGTTCGATTTTCAGATATTGTAGAAGTGTTTTGCAATTTCACTTTGGAGAACACTGCAATCACAACCGTCCCACATGGATTTCCTATTTTTTTCGCAATTAACTACGAAGATTGGATCGAGTATATGCTCCACTACGAGAAGTATAGTTTAGAATCACTCCGGCAATTGAATGTGAGTTCATGTGATGCTTTCAATGTTCCTGTGATGACGGTTTCAATGTTCCTGTGGTGCAATTTCAGGCGGATTCTGCCGAATGTGTGCAGCGGGTGACTGTCATCTGCACTTCAACAGATCTCCGCACATGGGGTGTCCGGCTTCTCGCTGACCCCGACACCGAAGTGCCTATGGAGACCCCCGGAAGTGAAGGGTGTGACTGTCTATTCGATGCGTGTTGCTCAGTGCACTACCTCCAGACGTCAGTTCATTTTATCAATTGCATCTCCTTACAAGGACCTAGCACATTTACTGTATAAACTCTAGGCCTACAAATGCATATACTGCTTATTAAATATGTACACGGTGCTCACGGTTGCTTATATGATCACTGAGTTACATTATTGTAGGTGCAAATGTCAAGGCTCCTCGGAAACCACGTACGACCGAGGCTACATCAAGAATGCCCCCATCTTGAGCATCACTGCACGAGGCGTCTTCGGAAACACGTACGTTTACATCGACGAGGTGATTTGTCACCGACCAATCGCTGGTTAGTAGGATAAGTATGCATCTCTAATACGATTGTGATCAATGCTTGTTGCAGTTATTGATGATTGTGCGAGCAACCCTTGTGTGAATGATGCAACCTGTGAAGACATTGGTTTCCTATACAAATGCCATTGTTTGCATGGATTCACAGGGGTCAACTGCGAAATAGGTCAGCTCTGGCAGCATTGTTCAATTAGACTTGGCTTTGGAGAAATTAAACATGAATTTGCAATCTCCTTGAGCTTCTGTCAAATTTTCTGTAGTAAAAACTTACACAATCTAATCAGACATTAACGAGTGTGCGTTTAACGAACCCCTCTGCTTGAACGGAGCCAACTGCAACAACATGCAAGGATCCTACTCGTGCATTTGTAGCGATGGTTACGTTGGCGACAACTGTGAAACAAGTGAGTAATCATATAGAAATGTCAATGAATTGATCAACCAAATCCTCCAGATATAAACGAATGTGAAAGCGCACCATGCAAGAACGGAGCCAGTTGTTCGGATGGCGTCTCGCAATTCGAATGCATCTGCGCCAGAGGTTTCGGTGGAGAATACTGCGATGAAGGTATAATTATTATGCCAACAATTATGACACAAATTCATCCCGAGTTCATAGATTTTGACGAATGTGCCAGCGAGCCTTGCGTGAACGGAGCAACTTGTTCTAATGAAGCCAGTCAGTTCAGTTGCTCTTGTGCGCCTGGATATGTTGGAGTTGTCTGCGAGAATGGTGAAGCAAATCGCTGGTTGCATTTAGTGCAAGGTTAATTTGTATTTTCAGAAATTGATGAATGTGCTTCGGACCCCTGCGTGAATCATGCCAGCTGCATCGATTTGCCGAATGAGTTTGAATGTTGGTGTTCACCAGGGTACACAGGAAGCACGTGTGAATCAGGTTTTGAGCTCCTTCAAATCTCGGCTGGTCATCACAATGAACGAATGTTTGCAGAAATAGACGAATGCTCATCAAATCCATGTCTGAATGGAGCGACGTGTTACGATCGAATCGGCGGATATAAATGCGAGTGTGCCAAAGGCTTCTCCGGACCACAGTGTGATCAAGGTTCTGCTGTTGCTATGAGTAAAAGTAAAGTAGTTCTTGTATTATATTGTATCAGATATCGATGATTGTGCGAATAACCCATGCTTGCACGGTACCTGCCAAGATGGCGTTGACCAGTTCTCCTGCATCTGTGAACCTGGATACGAGGGGGAGATTTGCCAGACAGGTACACGCACGACCTGCACGTGTTCATCTCACCAATCCATATTCACCCCTACACCCTCTTTCGTGCAGATAGGGACGAGTGCAGCAGTGAGCCATGCCAGAACAACGCCATCTGCTCAGATGACATCGATACTTGGTCCTGTCAATGTCCAAGTGGTTTCTCGGGGAAACAATGCGAAATCAGTAGGTCAAGTGGCTCATCACCTGACCTCTGACCCCTTGTTTTTGGTGCATAGATTTGAACGAATGTGAGAGCTCACCGTGTCAGAACAGCGGACAATGCCAGGATGGTGACGACCGATACAAATGCCTCTGCAATTCTGGATTCTCTGGAACCAACTGCGAGCTCTGTGAGAGAGATGATATTTTGCAGTGAATTTGATGAGTCGTGGGCGCTGCTATTGCAGATGTGATCGATGGTATGTTGAGCAACTGGGGCGAATGGGGGGAGTGTTCTACGGATTGTGATTATGGCATGATGACGCGACAGAGGCAGTGCACCTCCCCGCCCCCACAGAACGGCGGCAAGTTTTGCCCGGGCGATCTCATCGACTTCCAAATTTGCAATGAGGACGAGTCTGCATGGCAGTGCGATGATGGTAAGTCACAAAACTACTACACGAGGTATGTGCATGAGTGACGTCGTACAGTGGACGGTCGGTACGGACCGTGGGGCGATTGGAGCCCTTGCAGCGCCAGCTGTGGAGAGGGAACCAAATCTCGGGAGCGTTTCTGCGACAGTCCTTCCCCCAAAGGCAACGGTGCTGACTGTGTTGGTGAACCAACCATGGAAACAGATTGTGTCAGTGATTGCAGTTCAGCAAGTAAGCATCATTAGTAAACGTGCAGATGATTGTATCAACAATGCTGTTAGCGAACGGAAATTGGGGGCCTTGGGGTGATTGGTCAGGGTGCACCAAGACGTGTGGAGTCGCCGAGCAGCGAAGAGCACGAGAGTGCGACTCACCAGCCCCTTCACAAGGCGGAGAAGACTGCCCTGGATCTAAAAAGCGGTATTCGGCCGTGTAAATTAGAGGACTGCCCAGGTGTGCAAGCATGTCATTGAATCAAAGCAGCATCGTATGTCTTGCAGTGTTGGATGAGTGTAAAGATTGGGGCAAGTGGAGTGAGTGTTCTGCTACGTGTGGAAGCGGCATCAAGACAAGGGAACGACTTTGCAGCAGCGACACTCCATCTGGGAAGGCAGAGAAGTTCAAATACCAACACATGAGCTGTTCTCTGCTAAAGACATGTGGACGTGAGTTCCAGTGATCGCAACCTGCATGATATATCTGGTATAACCAATGCAGCAATGAAGTGCCAAGTGTGCTCTGATGTTCTTGAAGCCGACAGCAACAAAGCCACGTGCCGAGGCCCCATTGTGGAGTGCGCAAGTGACCAAGAGTTCTGTGCATACGACCTGCATGTGCTGCCATCGGGTGATGCAGCACTGAATAAATCGTATGTCTAATGGCAATAGTTATCTTACCTGCACCGGTGTTCATTGCAGGTGTGCATCTCCAACGCAATGTCTCGCTGAGAAGGATTACACATGCGCCATGCTGCATGACCAAACCGTAGATTCAGTTGAATCGTGAGTCTAATGTGCAGGCGGTTCTGTTGAGTTCATTCAATTCTCTTTCTAGCGATTCACCCAATGCAGACTTATACCTGAAACTGAACAAAGACACCGTGATTGGGATGCTTGGGGAACAGACAGATCTGACTGACTGCATGATGTGTTGCGACACGACTGAGTGCAACAAAGACATAGCTCCGTATGCAGACACTGTAGTTGGCAAAAGCACTGCTTCGCTTGTGTTGGGCAACTGTTTAGCACTGATTTGGGCTGCGACACTGCTCCTCCTCACGAAGCCATGATACGCGAGGCACCCCGACAAGGCACCTCCCAGTGCTGCATGTTCCTCTTATCAGAATTATCATAGTTCCTCATTCGATTATATTATTCACCAATCTTGAATGTTCAGCTGAATTGCTGGATTTGAATGCAAGTGATTGCTAAGATGTTGTTGATTCGTTTTCCGATTGGTTTAATAATGGAATACTTGCGATATGGTGCACTGTTGACACAGAACAAGAGTCATGACATACCATGTACACTTATATATGATGTATATACATGTGCAAGGTGGGCCAAAAGTTGACTACTCCAAAATAAAACTGAATTTTATGTTGACTTAACTTGCTTGTAAAAAAGAGTACTACCTTTTTGGGGAAAAGGCCAAGAAGGCTCACACTGGAGCCTCGTTGTCGCCATTACTGACAGATGCATGGAATGGGCAGGTGTTCTTGGTACACGCGGTTTAGGTGTCAGTCCTGCACGATTCTTCTTCTGGATGTCACCACT
>KB297296.1:0-15134 GCA_000328365.1 Capitella teleta
AGTTCATTTCTCACTCTGGTGTCCATTCCATGAAACAGATGTCAAATTCGAATCCCGAGTGCCTCTCTTTGATGGTCAGAGATTGACGAGATATTTCGGATGAGGCCCAGAAGGCGAAGCGCAAAAGACGAGTAGCCAGTCATCAAAACAATCGTAATTGCAATCAGCCATGATATGCAATGGTAAACAATAAAGCAGGTACATCACGAGTAGGCATCACTTTGTTACCTTTAAATAGTTTGATTCCCATTTCAAGTAAGAATATTGACAGTATGAGATGACAGCCAAAGAGACAAAAGTGGAATCTAATCGTGCTTCTTTGGGTCATACGTTATCGTGACCTTCTCTGACGATGTTTGATGTCAGATTATTTGAGATGCTTGCTTCACATCAAAGCGACTTACGGTTTGCAATTTCTGCGTCTGATCACAGAAGAAAACTTCCGCTTTATACGAATCAACATTGTACTTTCATTCTGAATCTAATTATAATGCTAGCCATGAGTTGAGTTCGACTTACTGACATCCCGTCCCAAAAGGAGGCGTTCTTTACTATTACGCTTCCCCATAAACCGAACTCATCCCTGAGGTATCCTCTGCACAATAATACCACTTGATCCGAATTGAGGTCGTCCTTCCATTCAATAGAAATCCTGCACAATAAGCATTCAAGGGTTTCTTTAAGCCTAATGAATATATTGTCGGTACCACATATTAAATGTCTCCTAAGGCAGTCCTATTCAACGCCGGTGCTAGGCCTGTCTGTTGATGTTGTAATTCAATTGGGCGTAGAGATCCCAGCTCACTTAACCTCATCGCTTGCAACCCCAAGGAAGCAGCCTCGGAGTGCCTTAGGGATTTATTTTGGGTTAGATTGAACCCTGAACCCTGAATGGTGAAATGAACACATTATTTTTACTGAGCCGAGGTAACGCTTATTTGCAATGCGTTGGCATCTTAATTGTGCACGGGGCTATCGTCTCCAGGTAAGCCAATCCACGCCATTCGAATACTGAACACCAATAACGATCAGTAAGTGGTGTCAAGCAAGGTCAGCGAAACACGATGTTTCACTCAGCGATGGCAAAAGTGAAGTTCTTTTATCGCTGCAGCCAAGAAAGCGAATCTGTCTCAATCAGCCACAATTTGCAGGAAGGTCAATGTGATGTCTGTCATTGAAGTATGCAGGTGTCGCCAGAGTGTTCATCGGACGGTACTGATTCAGATAATCAAACTTAGACTTATAACGTAAGGACATCTTTTAAGAGTAAACTCGTTCCATGGAATAGTTCCATAGAGTAAGTGTTGCTATTCCCATGAAGTAGCGATATATTATGTACTAAGCACGAGATGGCATTATTTATTAGTATGATATCCCTACTCTCTTCCATTTAGAATTGTGTAACACTGCGCAATTGTTTTGGGGTTAGTGGATAAGAATCCTTATTTCACTGGCGCTTCTCATTCCTGTTATTTCCGATCGCAGAAGATTCCGAATATAATAACTTTGATTGGGTTATTTTGTTGTTTGTCAACCTGTTGCATGGAAAATGTGCAAACATAACGGTTCTATTAGACCGCTATAATGTACGTTCAAGGGTGCTTTCGTTGCTATGTGAGACAGGTCCAGAATTTAGACCTGCCTCATAGATTGTTGCATGAAGACTTCAGGTGTAAATTCCACGGATTCTAACCGATACGTGAGAAATTTGAGCAATACAAGTTACGTAACGATGCATTGTAATTTAACTATTTTAACTCGCTCATTCCTCCGCAATTATCGATCAAATTGGATCGACGCACGGGGAAGGGATGAAATCGACTGAATGCAAAACTAAAATGCGACTCCTGGCGGCATTCAATGTGTAGAACATCAACTTTCTCGGAGCAAATTGAAGTAGGATTGAAAACACAGCATACAATTATTTAGCACCTGTGTGTTTTTCTATATAGTATGTTAATACAGATTGAGATGAATGTCACCTTCACAACCAATGTTCACCGATGAAACATGATAATCCTACTCAATCTAAGCGCAATGTGTCATATTTGCACCCAGAACTTGAATTTCCAATTCAGTCAACACCCTCGCTAAAACTAAGGCAGATCTTATCAGTCTATTTTCGTCTGCACAGCTGCGGTGATTTTGGCAACGAAGAGACCCCAAGCGTGCTGATAACAACGTGGTAACGCTCTTCTGGCCTGCGGATCGAATAACAACATCCTAATACCGGACGCCATTGAATCTCAGCTTTAGGTTATTGTGCAAATTGATTATCGCAATGGATAATTCATATCGTCATCATTTGACCTGGAATCGAAGAGAAATGTGCCCGTTGTTCTATTAGTGTATATGATGATCATAAAATCACTCAAATGGGAGCAATGGGAAATAGTATGATGAAGCCCATTGTCTAAATAATATTCGAAAAAAAAATGACCATTCTGCATGGGAAGAGCTCAAATATCCACGAGTAACGTCTGACAGGAAAATATCGTGAAAACAACAGCTACCACTCGCTTTTTTTTAACCTTCGCGGATTGCACTGCTCGTGAATGTTTAATAGTAGCATAGTTTGTTGAATAAGATCCTTTGATTCAGAAGTTCAGGTCACAGAGCTACTAGATTGTTTTTTTGAAGTCACGTGACAGATCGGAATTGAAGCCAAATTTAAGGGAAACATTTTCTTAAATGCTGAGGCGTTGAGATCAGAGCAGCTGCATGAAATCTCGGCATGCTGGTGCTTTAAATGTCGTATATTAACCTTAAATTTCAGGCTATCATGAGTAGGCGCCTTAACGTTGCACAGTCATTCTAGCTACTCCTTTATACTTTAATGATTAAAGTGGTTATAGCAATTGTACCTGATGGTCACGTTCAGTTTATGTGGTCATCACCCATATCCAGGATCCCATGGTCGTGAATCGCGGATTTGTGCTCCGCTCTTGTGCTTTATGTTGTTCGATCCCATGCCAGTTATAACCAGTTCTTTGATGATTCTGTGGACATCAATGATAAATTCCATCGGGTCCTGATCCCGGGTGGCAGGCGGGCAAGCCTCTGGTGATGCATTTTATAGATATTGATTCGTGCGCAGTTATCATCCCTCATTCCATCAATCAACCATCTTGTCAATCATCGAAATTGATACACGGTCATTCGGTGCTTTATTGGACATTGATGTGAATGTATGTATTTTAAATCTTTAAATTGTAGTAACTCTAACACCATTTCTGTGAAATGAATCGCGATTCTGATAAATAACAGAGCAGTCTTTTTTTCGCATTGATACAAGCAACGTCATTGCGACACAATCAAACTATGTCCCCTTGACTCCAGTCTGAGTTCGGCACTGACCGTAAGTCCAATGGTCTCAGGGTCAATGCCCCTTTCAAGTTGAGTGGGTTCCCAAATTCTTCGTCAGGTGCAAATGGATTGTGCCGACCCAAAAACAACACAACTGACATGGCAAATGTTTCACAATTGCAGGGTGTGAGATGGTCACGTGACGATACATTTGTTACCACGAGACAGCCATTATCCTGAGAACCTACTTCAGCCTCACTGCATCCGTTGTAATTGAAACTGTTGTTACCCTGCCTGTCGTTTATCTCGTGTCGATCTCATACAAGACATGCGACTGACATTTCAGCCGACTGACAAAAAAGTTGACCTTTTGAATGGAGTCTGATGGTTTACGGGCAGGATTTGCAGATCCCACTAACTTGTGTACGTTTGAACCACAATGTTAAAACTCAGAGCTCGATGAGTTGATGCTCCCTCTTTTGTGTATAATGTTGCATGATATCACACGGAGTATATATAATTCTTACTTAATTCAAACTTCTAAGCACAAACTTTATTTTGAAACTGATAGGCAATCTGATGGCGACGGGTCGTCTCTCTGTGGCGTCATTTCATCAGAATAGATGGCGGTTTTGCGTGTAGACAAAGGTGTCTGCGTAATAGGAGCGTCAGTCAAAAGCGAAAGGAGAGGCTTCAAAGAACGATGAGTCTTCCCCTCTTGCTGGCCACACAGTGTTATGAAATACGACTTGTTGTGATCAAAATTCCACTGGAAGTCATCAACTCAGCTTGATTCGTTCTTCTCCGAAGAAGAGAATTAGATAGATAATCAGAAAAAAAAATAACCTCATTAAATTGATGATTGATGATTATTCAAGAAATTTATGAACTTGACATCATTGGTGTCTTTGTGTTTACAAAATTCAATTCAATTTATTTTCATGCTGCACGTTATGAACCTACTATTATTGTCTGCACTTTATTCGCGTTCACGCTGGGCTACAGCATAATTTTATGCTCGCTTATCAACCATTGTTCTCCCTATTTTGAATAAATGATTTGATTTGAGAAACAAAAAAAAAACAAAAAACAAAAAACAAAAAAACAAAAAAAAACCCACATTAATAATAGAGAAAATGTATCTCCAACTTCAAAAGTAGCAGCCAATAACTGTCTATTTTCATAGAGCAGTTTGAGTTTCCCTCAGAATGCAAGAATGTCGCTTCCCTGTTGGCTTATGTTATGTGGAGAATGTTTTTGTTTTTGTTTTTCCCTTTGACCCATTTTTATGAGAGCTCAAATTCAGACGTGGTATTATGTTTGATTGGCTTCATTGGAAGCAATGCATCACGTGGATAGCATCTGCGTAATGAAGAGAAATCAGATTCACACAAAGCATTCAGCTTATTTTATGATGGCAACAAATGAAATATGATGGATTAAGAAACGAAGCAATCCTTTTGAATTTAAATGAAATGATTGAGTATCAGTGAATATTTTGTGCACACAGCACCAATGCAACTGAAATTTCACACATTCGCAAACTGTGGCGGTGCAGGAGGTAAATAAAAATTTGCTAATTAAAAGGTAATCCAATTGTGACCATCAAAGAATCGGTTGCAATTCGTAAATAATTATTTGGTATCCATATAATCAAGATTGAGTCAGTCTTCTCCTCCGTCGGATGCTCATATGGAATTGTATTGCAAATATTATGATAATAATAATAATGATGATTGATGATGATGAAAGTGTGTGCTAGGTGTCTATGGGATTGGAGGTGTATTCTCCATTCGGATCCGAAAGCATTATTCTGTAGTGAACGTCGCCCTACGACAGCGATGGAACAGAGGAAGAACTGTACGTGGCGTTTACGAACACGCGAAGAGGTACGTTCATTGAATGGAACCACCGTGCGGCTACATTCACTCTTCATCGTGTAATCGTACAGACTGAATCGTATGTGGGTTTTAGCTGAAACTTTAAATTATGAAACATGAAGACTAAGGTTGACTTGATTAATTTTATCCTGTTTTGCATTAATGCAAAAATGTTAAAGCATTAAACAAAACATATTCGGAGTACAACAGGCCTTGCGTAACAGGATTTACTGAATGCATGCAGAGGATGGAAGTTGCGGTTATTAGCGACCAAATGGCTCAGTCCTTTACTTTTCTCGGTTTGCCAATCGTGTGATGCCAGGAATCTGCGCATTTAATCCAAATGCAGTTTTCGTGTTGATGCATGGCGATAAATTGCGCATCCGAATTATCCCAGAAGTGAAACAAATGCGATGACATGGAACCAATGCGCGTTTGGCAATATTTATTGTGTGCACATCATGCACCTTCATGTGCAATTATTCGTTTCCGCGATGTCTGAATAAAAGAAAACTAATTATTGAATAATTTGAATTGAAAAGATGAAAGTAACCAATGTAAATTGGTATGCTCCGGATAATCTAATATCGGCCTTCCGGTAATTTCAATGCAATATTTCCGGGTTATGTCTTGACATTAATGAACATAAAGCAAAGCTTCATTCAAATGAATGCTCGATTTCTGCTTGCCTGCAGTCGTGAGTTTCCACTGAGTAACACCACACGAAAAGTTTGCCCACAAAACTGACTCAATCAGTGTCATGAAATGAAGCTTGATTAGTATATATCATTTATTTGTAAATTTCGTCATTGGAAAAATGCAACGCACCAAAATACTTCTGCTTATTCCATGGTTTTTATTACTTTATAATGAAAATGATAAAATAAAAATGTTTAGTTCGCACAATAAATACTGATGCGCATGAATAATGAAGGAGAGAAAAACAAAAGGAAAGAAAAGAAAATAACAAAAACAAAAACAAATAGTGGAACATATAGACAGACTGGTCCATACTTTTGTTCCGAATGATGATGAAGTTCTCTATGGGATTTTACCATTGCGAGACGCTGCTACGGCGTGGTTGCTATGGGGACTTCGGTGTATGGTCTTCTGGCAATTTCCATTTCATAATCGAGGGGTCTGTTGGACTTTGTTCGGTAATTAGTCTGGCAAAAAGAGATCAAAGCGAGAAAATAACAGATCCCGAATGATTGATGGAAGTGGATTATATATAAATGTGGATTTAGAGGATTTTATTGATAGTTGATTTCTTGGAATTTTAAATTTATATGTGTAACAACACTTATGCATTACCGTCGTTGCTTCCAAGTGCATGTTCTGATCGAAGCTCGTTGATGATCTAGCTGAAGCTAGATAGCAAGGAAAGACAGCATTGCATGTGGCATAAACTGACGTATAGTTTATTTTAAGAAAATGCGTATTGATTTCAATGAAAAAAAAAACATAAAATAAACTAATGAGAAATCCGTCCTGTAGGGTTGAAAACCAACGAACAAGTGGGGATTCTGGGCGCAGGGCTGACCACTCATCCGTGGATGGGGACCACGCATGCGCACGCTCTGGGCATCTCCTACGTACTTCCAACGCGGGCGCGCATCGATTGCATTAACTTCCTTATGTCTTGATTATGTCGCATAAGGGGCCATTGAAAAAATAGAATGACTTAAAAAGGAGAGATACTTCCTCTTAGAGCTAATAAGGATCACAATTTTACCATATGTTTATAACTTAGTTAAGGACATAGCAAACTTTATAAAACGATGACAAACATAGAGATCAACAGGAAAATCTCTTACAATTTGATGCTGAAGACACATTCGCATCCAACAGATATACAAACACAGAACAATCTTCATTTTTTTATTTCTGGATTATTTCATTCACCACAAAATGAGCATTGATAGGTATAGAATGCTTTTCTTCGAAACCAAATTGGGTGTCACAAGTTGAGAATACAGAAAAAAACATTTTTTTTGTTATGATTTTATCAAAAAAAAATGTGTTTATAATAATACTGAGAGCAATTGCTCTTTAGTTATTGAAAAAATTCAATGATTTTCTATTATTTGTCGGTATCGGCAGGAGGACAGGTATCTTTTAATCACCGAGCGAGAAATCGTGTAATAACATACAGTTGAAAATATTGGACAACAGTATAAGCAATCTGGAGCATTGATTAGATGATCAGAATATAACCCAAAGAACACCGTCGTACTTGTTTCTTTTCAATCTGGTAATAGAGATTTTAACATCAATTGCAGAGAGTACATGAGCATTACAATGGCCTTGATAATTTATGCGATATTGAAAAATCTCTTGATTCTCCCTAAAGGCACTATCATCAAGTTCTATACTTGTGTATAGCTCCTCATACTTCCTGCAGATTAGCTCAGATATATGTCAGCAAATATTGAAATGTGGCAACAGAGAGCTGGAAGAACTTTTCATTCGTTTTACTTTCCTCCAGAAGTCTCTCGAATCACCATGGTCATGATTCTGTGCCATTCTACAGAATCTCTGAATATATAGCATTCTTATTCGGCTTTTTTGTGTAAATACTTTTCGTTAGATTGGCGACAGTGTTGCGCCAGGAGCCTCTGGTTGAAGAGCTAATTTCCTGCTGACATGGGCGTCTTAGATCGAACATTTGTCATTCCATGTGCTCAAAGCTACTTCCAAGAAGGAGACACATTTGCATTCCAAGCATAAATAGATAATAAATGAGCTGAGTCTGATGATTCGATTGATATGTTGCTGGCATCATCGGTTTAAGGCTACATACTGAGGTACATTGACTATTAAAATTAATGTGCACTTAAAAGTACTAGCTGGGAATTGTCAACAATGCACTCTCTGAAACACAATGATCAGAACTATCTCCTCTAACAACAATTTGGATTTGCATATGTTTCTTGTTTCATTTTGAATCGATTTCCCTATTGGGTCATTCAATGGCGTGTCTGTCGCATTGTCAGCAGTATTTGCTTCCTTGTAGCATAATGAGTTGGCTTTCAGCTCATGGGTGTCAGCCTGACAAGCAATGGTTGTTGGTCCTCCACATAAGCTGAATTGGAAACCATGTCTAACGAGGTGATTTGTTGATTCAGCTTCTATTAAAGGATCAGAGTTGCATCTGTATTTCAATGGAGTCCACACAGTGCTTTGATGAGTAATGCTAGGACCACTAGACATGTCGCTTGATGTGCAAGTTGGCAACCATTGTGGCCCAGAGAGCAATATGGTCTGAGGATTTAATGATATCGGGGAATTTTTTGGTCGAAATAGGTGTATCTTCCACGTCATTTCGAATCAAGTGCCGTTGATATGGTCAAGGTTTAATCAATATTTGCCCGCGCTGGATGATAGGGTGCAATCCTAAACAAAACTGGGCGCTCAATACTGATTTTACTGCAGTTGGGTTTTAAATTGTCTCTATCTGGAGTGAAAAGATAAGACCGTGTTAACCGCGATTTTTGGTCAGCCAGGTATAGGGGAAGCACATGTTAAGCGGAACTGGTGCTCGGTCTCACCAGAAAGTTATTCCCTCAAACTCGGAGTCAATAGCCCACTTGAATGTAGGAGTTTAATTAAGGGGTAGGTCACGGGAAGGAGATGATTATGCTCGGATTCATAATGTTGAAGTGAATAAGGAGCCAAATAACCGACGAGATGAAAGCGAACCTTATCAATTCGATCATAATCATCGACTTCTGAGTAACTTAACCGGATTATGCCACGAAATAAACCCTCAAACTCCATCGAGTCGAGTGACGCTTCAGATGGAGCGCGCATAATTTCACACAGTTCGTCTTTGACACCTGGGCAAAACTTACAACAAATTGTTCTCCCGTTAAAAAGATGATTAGATTTCAAGAATCAATGAATAGTAACATAATATGTCGATACTTCTAGAAAAATATCAATTTCCACTTAAATCGATTGAAATTCGACAATATAACGAACACACGAAAGAATAAAATACATTTGATCTGTTGGATGAAAATAGACAAATGCGATCATGGAGCGTTTAAAATGGAAAACTGCCGACAAGAATTATAGAAAGTGCACATCCCATCTGATCCTGCTCACCCGCTGCATTTTAAGCGTATTGGAACAATTTATGTAATTTTGCAGTGTAAAAAAAAAAAAAAAAAAAAAAAAAAAATACACTGAGATAAGAAATATAAGTATCACACCGAGTGGTAATACAAAAGTTGATGCATCACATTTTCTTTTCATAATAATCTCCAATACCCAAACGGCCAATGAGCGATATTTTATAGCCGCTAAATCGATTTTGAGACGGATAGTCTCATCGAAATGAGACTGCGCCGGCTATCTCGAGATCTGCATCATCATATCACAATGAAGCGCGGTTGTATAATATGCAATAGTAAATTGTTATTGCAGGATGTCATTACTGGCTGACTGCTCCATTGGGAGGAATCGATCGCCGATCCGATTATTAGGTTCAGTTTTGATGGTTTTGTCGGGCAAATTGATGCATGTACGGAAACCTTAGCCTAATATAGTCATTCATTCACGCTGACCAATTATGTTCAACCAAGACTGATATTCAGCAGGCCAGGTGAAAAAGTCTTAAGCGGAGATCATATTATTATTTGATCGTATCATTCCATGCCCAGAGCAAACAATGACATGTCATTGCTTCAGGCCAGCTGACCAGACGACGCAAATCTGTATTGTCTGCTCGGGTAATCTACTCGCTACATGCTTGCGCATAAATTCTGGTTGAATATTATGCAAATGCGAGATTCAGAATCACGATTAAGCCAACAAAAACTGGTATCGCTTCAACCCCATTGCATAAGATGAATGCGATATTCGTTTGAGCTGTAATGAAAAGAGCTGAAGCGACGTAACAATGATAGACATGCAGGCAAACTCTATTTTAGTGTGCTTATAGTGAAATAAATATAAACTATAAAATGAAATTAACGTATGAGACCGGCGTGTGTGACATGCCAGCCATATCTGGGAAAAGATTGCTTGATAATACAATACATTTTAATACCCACGTTCTAGTATTTTATTTTATTTTATTTGAGCAATCATAATTTTGCAATAAGACCGAGGACCTGTATAGGTGTTGGGTGCTTCAAACTCAGACTCAAAGGGATATTGTCAGCACACGGTTATCTCCTCAACTTCAGGTGTGTGCGCTTTTTGAAGTAAAAGCACTTTCAAGTTTCAATTTCAATTATGATTCTCGTTATTGATCCAGAACAGTTCAGCTCATTTGTTTGGGTATAAATTGTGTGCTTCTTTCATTTCATTTCAGCTTGACCATCAGTTGATACCTGATTAGAAAAGTTTATTTTCAGTTCATGTATACACTACACCTACAGGTATAGTGCACAATAGGCCGTATACATCAAGCGTACTGTACCTATTCTCCGTTGATACCTGTTGCCTGCTGTGTGTTCGATGTGAGATCAATGAGCCAGAGAGCAACGGCATTCAATGCTGCTTCACATTGCTTTACCTCAACGAACACTACACCAGTCTCTCATCCGATGTGAATGCTACACACGAAGTATATACTTTGATATGAATTTGTTTCTAAAGATAAAAACAGCCAGGTAAAGCGAAATACTGCGAAACTATAATTTTTGGAATCAATAAATCTGTTTCCACTCAGTCCCGGATCATCGAGATTATCCTTCTCTGGTGAATTCTCCCTCCGAGAATGCCCCCCCCCCCCCCTGTTGGGTTACAATTGCAGCATGGATGCACCGTGCATGTATTCCCTCCAGTCATTAGTCTATTTGTGCAATTAACGATAATGTTGTCAACAGTCAAAGCAAGTTTATCCTTTGCTCTGGGTCACTTAGTGTCATTGTGAATGCAAAATATTTGATCTTGCTGTGCAATTGAGTCATTTTTGGCTATACCTTGGAGCTTTGTAATTTACATTACGCCGAACATTATACTTGATGATCAATTTTTTGTCACCAGAGCCAACCACAATAGGTGGATGACCCCTCGTAATAGTGGATGCCCCATGCAGTTGATACTTTGGTCACAGTGCGAGTATCGTTCAAATGCTGTCAAGCGAATACGAACACTGTTTGGCGCACTAAAGATTTAATCATCTCGGTGCACAGTTTGCAGTTCTTTCGGTTACGTCATTCAATTATCCCACTTCCAGGAAAATAATCTACAAAAGGGTTCATGAAAACCGAAAGTGCTAATTCGCCAGACGGTGGCCCCTCCGCTGGCGGCTTCAGGGTTCTCACTGGCCGTCATTCAGAATAACCTGGCCCGTCAAGTGCTAAACATGCCACACAATACATAATATAAAGTGTCGGGTGAACTTAGATCTTATACAAGCGAGAGGTTTCCCAAAACTGATCAGCATCATTTGTTCAGGTGCCGCACTTTCAAAACAGTTCGTGTCAAAGCAACTTTCTCCTCGCCCTGGGCATTAGCTACAAGTGTAATATTTTTGAATCACCCTGTATATATCACATGTGGGTCACGTGGTTTGAAGTGTTTAAATATCAACTGTAAAATACAGTTGTGCAATGTGTACAAGCGTTATAATATCGAAAGGTCATATATCTCCATTAACTTTTAATTAAGCAGTTCATTGATGCTTCACCCATCCGATTTAGTGACATCATAAACAAGCCTAATGGATTGTGGGGTTTTGGTATCTCTTTATTTTGCAGATTTTATCCAGATGAATTATAGCTAGTGATGAAGTTAACAGAATACATGTACATGCATCGATATTTTTCTCCATATTTATGCAGACTATTAAGTGCGACCTGTTAATCATAACTGTTATATTGTGGCATTCAACACGCGTGACATGTGCAATGACTGAATTGTGTGTGAGTCAAGCCTCTTCTGGTATCATAACCAATGACCCATGCCTCTCATTGAGTTTATCCAATACTCAAAATAATACCATGATCCCGGAAAGTAGGTACCAGAAACCCAAAATTCCCAGCAAATCCAAAGCTGTCCTGTTTTTGCAAATGTGACTACCGAGCATCGTGAGCATCGTGTAACTCGTCACCGTCCAATGCCGCCGATCTCCTTGATGTGGTCAAGCTGCAGTTCGGTGGCTAGAATTGGGAATTCGGACATAATAGATACACACACTGCATTCACCTCTGGCACTTAACGCGTTCTTCTTTTGCCGTTGTGTTTTATTTTGTCGTCAAGTGAATATTTTATTTAACATTCTTGACCTTCTACACCTTGGGGTATATTGTATGCATGGTCATTAATAAAGCCTGTCGTGCAAGTGAGCATGAATAAAAGATTAGTTGAGAGTGATATTTATTCACCATACGTTCGTGATACTGTTCAGGGATTGTGTTTCAATTCCGACTTCGGCTTCACTTTGTGGAGTTGTGATGGAGAAATTTCTTCAAACAATACATGTTGATGACCCTAGTCCTTGCAATGAGGCTTCGAAACCCCGTGTTACCATGTGAAATGTATGAAAGATCCTTCAAAGTTTGCCAATGGCTATACGAATGACCACACGACTGCATAATTGCTGTCTTGCGGCCTTGTGATTCAGGATGTTGCATCTGCACGACGCGTCCAAGTACTGGACATGTACTGACAAGATGAGCATCCGTCATGGGATCTTCATTATTTTCTGTTGCACTTTTTGCATCCCTCATCCTGATCCAGAAATAACAGAAATGACAAAAACACTAGTTCAAAGCAACAGGAGTGCTCCCCACAGAAAAATGGACGACGCCAATTGGCGACAACGCGACATTTAACCCCAACCTCAGCTGTACGATGCAAGCAAAGCGGCTGAAAGGTGAGCCCGTGCGATCCTGCTTACTGCCGGAGAAGCACTACTACATTTTGACTGTCGGCAATTCCAACGCCAAAAGGAACTTTGACTTTGAACTTTGAACTTTCATCGTAGAAATCGTCAAATCAGGGGGATCCTGCAAACTGATAGGCACAAATCAACCCCCGTAAAGGGGAAAGGAGTTACTTCAGCAAATATCACTGTGCCTATACCTTTAAAAAAAAAAAAAAAAAAAAAAAAAAAAAAAAAAAAAAACCCAGAGCATTGCAGATGATCAGGACTTAAGTTTTCAATAGTTCCTCTTCAAGCACTACTTGAAACACAGCGATCGGGATCTGATTTTCGTCTTTCCGCCTTTCAATCACGTGGTTATTGATCTCCATTCAGATCTACGTCGGGATGTAATTTCAAACCTGGTTTCACTAATCCATCGCAATGTCTCTCGTCATCAAAAGTCTACTGGATCCCTGCGTTTACAGGACACTTGAACAAAAAAAGCCGGTAATATACGGACATGTCAAATATTACGGGGCTCGCGCCACTGCGGGGATGATTTAACTGAACCAGATCCTTTTGGATGATCTGAAATACCGGCTGAGGGATCTAGTGTGGGATATGATGCAGGCTTCTGAGCGTGTGGCATCTGCGTGGATGGTGGATGGAGTTCACATGAAACATTTGTGGTACGAAAAAATGATGCAACAATTTCTGCAGATTCATTGCAATAGCATCCTCAAATAAGAAACACTTTGCAGTCGAGGCTTTGAATGACTCTGACTGCATGTGAGTTGAAGGACCATATATGTTGAGATTGAGAGGTGTGGTTAAATGTGATGAATTGCGTGTTTGAGAATTGACTCTTTTGTGGCTATACTTATCATTACTTCATTAACCCATCATACTCTGAACAGCCTGCTATATATCCGCGGCATAATTGAAATCAACAGGTGGCAGGTTTTTCTATACGCATCAGTACCACTCGTTGAAGTAACGCAGATTGTGCGTCAAACCAATTTACCCTTTTCTCATCCTGACGACTAGAATATGTAACAGGTAACAAAAGCAACAAAAACCATCCAGTTGCCGAACTTACCGGACAACGTTACTATATGCAATGATAAGCAAATATTATAATATTCTAACCCATGAAGTCACAGATAAAATTATATGCCTTGAAAATGATTTTGAGTGTCATTTGCTGAACTTGTCTAGAAGTGCTATATATTTATACATAATATGTACTTCACTTGTTTGGAAGTGTTATAACCGTTAATTGCACCTGTGCAATGTGTACAAGCATAACAATGCTAAATTATCGTATATTTCCATAAGCTTTCAGAAGCAGTTCATTGATATGCTTCATCCAGAGTTGATGCGATCATAAATAATTATATCAATGCTTTGTGTGATTCTTACATCTCTTCATTTTTCAGATTTTATCCAGGTGAAGTATTGCTGTTGAGAAAATTAACCGCACATAATTATGCTTTGGTATTTATCTACGCATTGATGCATGTTATTTCTTGACCGTATACCTTGGGGCAACACCGCTTGAATGGTCATTTGTGATGCATGCCCATACTTTGGGTTATGTAATTGTAACCATGAAGGTAATGCATTTATGTGCATAAAACATGCGTTGTGATAGTTATTACGCAATACTTTGTATTATTCATTACTCGGGATTTATCTCCAATAAGTTTAGGGAATGGTTATAGTGAGGGCATTCTTAACGCAATCATACCCGAATTGCTGACGTCATCTACACCGAGAACAGTGAGAGAAATCGCAACATTGCACGTTACCCTCAACTCTTGTCGATTTCTACACTTCACGCATAACCATCGACAGACAATGGATATAATAAAATCAATTTGACATAAGACCTCCGCGAAGATCAGCTGGTATTGAACGCAAGGCTTTCTGTGTGGAACAATTTCTGGAGCCGGCGTAGTTCAGCTGTTATATCTTTCCAAAGCGGTTATAATGTTGGCATTCTACTCTGTGCATGTCATGTGATGCGACACTGCTAACCTACGAATGACTAACTGCACTAAAAATCCTAAAGTTCTATCAAGCAGCATTGTTTTCTCATTTAAACTATTTAATTATGGCCC
>KB297336.1:2340-13729 GCA_000328365.1 Capitella teleta
TCNATTTTTTTGTTAAACTTTTTTAGGTGGCTGGCACGCCATCGATCCCATCAGGAACATAGTGCCAGTCTCCATGCATATAGTAATTTATCCATGCATATAGTATTTTATCTAGTTGTAATATTGTAATTGTATTTTTATTCTCTGCTTAATCTGTTTGTTTCTTGTTGTTTATGTTGTTGCATCCGTTACGTTGCTATTAGCTAAATAAAACTTCTTCTATATTGATAATTAGATCATTCCCATCATATTATGGCTACAGAATGCAGCTAGGCAGTAGGCTAGAGATAGCTCCCCAAGCCGTAGCATAGTCTATAATACACTACTGCTCCGCTATCCCTGGCCTGGGAAGCTAGGCTAGAGACTAGCATAGTAGTAAGAGAGTACCGCCCCGAGTACGTAGTGACAGACTCCACATAAGACATGTTCCGACGTCTACGTCAATTGTCATGGTTAACACAGAGAGTCAAATGAAAGCATTAATACTATCGCCCTTTATATGGAAGTATGGAAAAACAACTCACATCTCAAGCAGATCTATCTACTCATTAAAGTCTTTTTGAATGATTTATATTTCACGAACGCACGCCTCAACATTGGCGATACTACACACCATCAGTTATAATGATTCCCTCTCCTTCTTCATGGTTAGTTGTCCCACCCAATTAGCAGAAGTTTCGATTTTTGTGATGGCAGACGATGAAGATGTTGTTTTCAGAGTACGATTACTCCAATACAGCATAAATGAAATTTCCGACTTTTAATTACGGTTGTCATAATTATATGTAAAAATGTTTTCGAATTTTTTTGACTTCTTGATTAGTTGGAATAGTCATTTGGTCCACTATCTGACTATGATAGGCCTAGCTCCCCAAGCCGTAGCGTGGTGTGTGGGAACTACTCCGCTACCCTTGGGGAGCTATGATAGGCCTAAAGAGTCCTACTCTGTACTCCTATTACAGGCCTATACTAATTAATTTGGAACTAAACTGGAACCTAATCAAATCATAGATTAGGACCTAAGATTTAAACAAATAGAAAGAAAAGAGACAGTTAACAGGAAAGTGCAAGGTGATGAAGCTGTGCCACTCCTTTTGGCTCGCTTATGCGCCTGGCTTCTCAGTCTCAGCCTGTCCTAAAGCCTTAAAGGTAATTCACATTTCACCAATCAAGACCAATAAATGGCTATGCATCGCGCCCTGGATAAAGATAGTCATAACTTGAGATATAATTGAGATATTTTGAATATTTAAGTTTACACCAAAATATTAAGAAAACATTCATCATGCCATCAACACCAAACTTATCACTAATTTCATGGTGGAGGGTCACATATACAATTGTGATAGTTTAAATCACGTCTTTCAGGATTCCATGTTATACGAGCATTTGAAGGGAACTGGATTCTGTGATGGAGATATAGACGCCCAGGATATGAAAGAGGAGGAGAAAGAGGAGAAAGAGGAGGAGGAGGAGAAAGAGGAGGCAGGGAAGCCACACAACTCAGTTCCACCTAAGTCTAAGGTGAGCTCTGCTCCGATGTTATTCCAATTGACCTATCTTACGTTCCAATAGTCGACAGGGATAAAAGGAAACTTTTTGTGGAAACTGCTGTCTGCAATTTTGGGTTATTTATGGGATGAGGCGTGCAGGAAGGAAGTTAACCAATTGGTACGGAGATTGCATTTGAGATGTTCATTCACTCAATCGCTTGCAGCATTCAAAAGAGGCCGAATCGCTCACAGACGCCGTACTACAGTGCCCTCTGCTGGAGGATGAAGACGCTGCTTATATAGATAGTTTTGCTGCGTCTATCGACAGCGGAGCAAAACCCGACGAAATGGAAGAATCTGATGGCATGATGACCCAAGTTATCACGTAAGTCGTCAGTGTGTTATCAGTTTTGCATATACTGGTTCAATATAATTATTATTGAGGATAAAAATAAGTTTTAGTAGAAAAGAAAAAGTGAGAAGGAAAAGGAATGATTTTTTTGGGTACGATTTTTAACTTTAAAAATTAAGAATTACGTGTATGTTGATTGATAATCTTCCAGGCATATGGGTATTCTGGGGATCTCGTTGGCGTACGGTTGTTTCCGTATGGTTTACATGAAGTCCCCTGATGACACAGCTCACTCGATGGTGTGGGCGTTGGATGTGTTTGCTGTGCTGTTGACTGTGATGTGTTTAATGCCGTTCACGATGCGCTTTGCGTGGGCTGGGCGACTGATTCGCAAACTTCGAGGTTTCTCTTGCGTCAGCTGCTCGCTGGTGTTGAATTTATCCATTTGGGAGAAGATCTCACGACGTACTATTCGCTTAGTGCAAGAATTGGAGTTGGTTTCTCACGGCTTTACAATGTGAGTGCTTTCAGATTACGAAATTAATTCTCAATTCTAATTATAATATTTTCAAGATTTTTTTTTCTTTTTCAAATTTTTTTTTTCAATGAATTTTTTTTACTTCACTGTTTCACAGGGTAAACCACATAGCCCCTGCTTCCCGCTTGGAATCGAGCGGCTTGAAGCAACGCCAGTGTCCCAATCTGCGTAAATCGGCCTTTCTCAGCGCTCGTCGTTTGATGCTAAACTTCAAAGAAGCCTCAAAAGGAATTCTCAAAAAGTAAATTATAAATTCACGGAATCATCGGCTAAATTTCTCTCCCAGGTTTCCCAGTCACGTTGAACTTGAAGGAGTGACAAATTTCTTGGCAAACACGCCACTCAAAGAGTATGGCGATTGTGTTAATCTTGAAGACGGTCCAGAATTACACAAGCTTACGGACGCTTTTTGTTTATCTGCCATCAAAGTGAGGGAGGATATGCTTTTATCCCCGGATGTTGTGATGTTTATTTTTGACAGGAAATGGTCAGCCTCTGTAATACTCACATCTCAGAATTCCTCCGTTTGATGACGTTAGCTTGTCTGCTGCGGCCGCAAGAAAACTTCCATAACCTGGGTATGTAATATTTATGTAATAATTATCTGAAAGTGAGGGAAAAAAATAATCGGAAACGGAAGCAGAAATCACCCAGATTTGAGAGAAATGCTGGGTTGTTTCAGGAAATTGTATATATGTACCCGTTTCATAAATTAAATTAATTAATTAAGCTACCAAAGTAGGCTTTGTGCAACCAAGAAGCCGGGACACAGGGCAATCATTCTGTTTCACATGTACGTGAGTTCACAATCAGGCACAGCTAATCTGCATATAACTGAAGCCTATTTCAATATCATGGGGTCATGGAATCTCTTGTGTGCATAGTACATTACAATCTTCATGATTATGATCTGCTTAATTCATAGTGTAGATTTCATTTTTCAATCTCATTTCTCCTTTCAAATTCCACCTTAATCATTAAATTAACCTCTTAACAAAATGATTTTTCTTTTTCCCCCTCGAAGGTTTTGTTGATCAGCTGAGCGTGGTCAAAAGCGTGCACAATCAGCTGGACGAATGCTCGACCTCTCTGCACCGAATGTACCGTTTGCACAAATATATGGTTGATAAAGAGCACAGAGCAGAGGAGCGGAAGCAGCGTGCTAAGCAGAGGCCCCTGGATGCTGTCTACATTGCCGTTCACAGCCTCAACCTCCACTTACAAGCAGCGCTGAGGAAGTTCGCCTTTTATACATTTCATTCTAATTAAGATTATAAAACATTTCTCTCCAGGGTACAAGTAGCGGATGATCACTTACAGTCATTACAAGATGCGGGTGAACAAACTTTGACCCCTGACCTTAGTACTGTACTCTTGAGTGACCTCAAGGTCATGGGTCGTGAACTTGACGCATGCAAGGATTGCTTAGACGAAGGAGTGACACGCGTGCATAAGACGCTTGGCAAAAATGGTTTGATTTGATTGCTGACATTTGTGAAACAAATCAAATCGGAATTCCTTAGTTTCCCCTGAGACTCAATCTGCTCCACCTGAACCATCTCAACCAGCTCCCGAAGATGCACAACCACCTCCGATTCCTCTGGATGGACCAGAACCTCTCATCCAGGATCAGGTAATGTTGAAATTCCATATTGCAGACATCACATATCAATTCAATAGTTTAATAGTATGTCGGAATCAAGATATTTCTAGCGGCCATTTCAGTTGTATGATCATGTTCTAAAGCATTTAATTTGTTTTGCCTTCAGGTCTTTGAAGCGTACTCAGATCCACACGACGCAGACATCAACGCAGCGGACGATGATTTCTTAACCGCTGAAGAAAAGGTGAAAAGAAAAATGAAAAGATGCGGCGATATTTCACGGAAGATATTTCCAGGCTCAGCGCAAGGCAGCTCAGCGAGATGCCATTAGAACCATGAAAGAGCTGCGATCAGTTATAGCAGTAAGAGCGGAAGATCGCATACAAAGAGAACTGGTTGCAAGGCAGGAAGCTGGCATCGTGCCAGAAACTCAGGAAGAAGAAAGAGAAGAAGCAGAGAATGAAGAGGAAGAGGAATTACCGATGCCAGCGCAGCATTTTGAGGATTTAAAATTGAAGCTGAGCGGGTTTTCGTTTAGTCAGAATGTTGCGGCAATGGCGGCTGCAAGGTCCTCGGAAATATCCGGCCACGAGGAAGAGACTTTTGGGGGAGACGGCGAGATGGATATAAGTGACGAGGGATCGGAGGAATGAGAGAATTGCGACGAGCAAAATGTTAGGCTTCCTTTCTGTCTTTTTGGAAGTCAGTTGTTCAGTATTAGCGTTCATTTGCTGTGAGAATACTCTCTAGTCTGTGTGTAGGAATCTCAGAAGATGTTTTAGGAGAATGTTAATGAAGGTCTTTAATTACAATTAATCAATAAAAATTTAAAAGAGCATGAAAAATGCTGCCTTTCATTTTCGTGTCATTTTGCTGAAACATAATTGCTGTAAAGTTTCAAAGAAAACTAGTTAAAAAAGAACCAGAATTTAAACATTAAAGTACCAAAAAAAAAAAAATTCAAATAATATCATCATGCAGATTTTTTCAGAGAGAATTTTGTCATCAGCATCACATGATCTGAGGAGACGACCTTGTTGGGGAGAATTCCAATCTGGTTCATCTCCTTCCGATGTGGAAGACCAAGACAGGCGAGCAGTTGCAAAGGTCCCTGGGTCACTGACTTAAGTTGACAGGAAGTTGGGTCGGTTTCCCTCTTCCCCACCGAATACCACATGTAGTCAACAGTGCAACCAGCCATGTTGTGATTAGTCGTGACTTCAGCGTCCCAGTGTTTCGAACGATGCCTATACACAGATACAAGCGGCAGAGAATGAAAAATGTTTCCTGAGGATTGGTCCAGACGTGTCCGTTTGCGTATTTCCAGGTGTTTCGGTGGCTGCGATTTCAGCGACATAGCTTCAAATCGCTTCTGAACAACATTTAATTGCTGGCACGATTGAGTCAGACCGGCTTTTTCGGACAGGAAGTGTTTCTTGATTACGTTTCGATAGCCATTCATTTCTTGGCCGGACATTTGGTTCTGCGGTAGCCCTTCATATTGCAGATGACCGCGGCACACAAATTTATATAGAGGACAGAAAGGCACGAGGTTGAAATCACCGCATAGGATGACGGGGTGGTATAGCGGCTCACAGGTGATCGGCTCAAAGCCTTTGTGAGCCAGACGGTCAATTTCCGATAACAACACCATTAGTTGCGCTAGCTTCACATCTCCCCTGCGTGGATTAAATAATATATGCGTGGTAGCCACACACAGCAATTGATGGCTTCCTTTTACACCTAACAGCAGAACTATTGCTACGTTATCTCGGTCAAGCGCTGGCACATTGTGTTTGTAGTAATCCACACAAGCAGTGTGGCGCAACTCAAATTTGTCTTCTTTGTAGAAAATCGCGCAGCCATCCTGCTTGTCTTGTCCCGTTCGTTTGTGGTAAACGCCAGTGTAATCTAAGATAAAAGCAGCATTACTTTTGCCAAGAAAAATATGAAGTGCAAACTTTTTTTTCGCAGTTCTTTCTCAAACTGATGATAATGCTTACAATGCATTTCTTGCAAACACAGAATCTGAAAGAGATATAAATAATAAAATAAAAAACTTCTGTACGTACACTTGCAATTCCTTACATCAGGTCTTCGAAATTTTATCTCGTTCATCAGGTTACGGCCTCTGTAATTCCAATCCAGATATTCTTTTTTGACTCCCTCGTACAGGTAAAGATTTGCTTCGAGCAGATCTTGTGAGAGCAGATTGTAGCTGGCCACGGTAAACGACACAAAACCAAGACCGACAGCTTTGTGGCCATTGAACCCATGGCCTAAATCTGTGTAATGCCAGTTGCGATCTCGTAATATTTTTTCTGGAAGTTAGAGATAATATTCGTTGGAAATATTAAATAAAATGTGATGTCCCAGCTGTACCCTCAAGAGATGGCTGGTAACCATCACCGGGCATGGTCCAGATAGCAGACTTGGATGACGAGTGTCTCCGCTGGTGTTGACTGCGATGTGACCTATGACCTCCGTGTGATTTGGGAATCTTTGAATCAGTAGAAGGGGCAGAGGTGCGTCTCCTACGCCGTGAGTGCATCTCTGTTTTTATCTCTTCTTTTGGCCTCACACAGGAAGCATGCAACGCTTTGCGGTCCTCCATTTATCAGTGTTGATTGTATATCAAGGGCGGTCACCTATATGTAAGTACAATTTGAAATTAAGAGTTGGGTATAATCTAATAATTATAGAGGCAAAGAACTAGACTACAGGGACTGTCACTGTTACATTGTAGGCCTAGTGTTAACGGGATAACGTCAGTGTCCCGTAACTAGTGGTAACATTTTCCCAGTAAGAGTTAAATATAGTAATTTAATCATTTTTAATTAATTAATAGGGATATTAAGCAGGTAGCATCACCATCACCATCATTTGCTTCCAACTTTTTACCAACAACTTATTCAGTTATTGCATAATGCTCAGATCCCCAACATCTGTGCGATGTCCAAATACAAGCTCATAAATATTCATGAGCTCATCGTGACGTCACGGGTTGTACGCGAAGTAGAGATTTGCAAGCAGATCGTACCACCGAAGACGTGCTCGCTAAATGGCAACTCCTCCGTGATAATGTTTGGAGCGCCTTTAGCTGACATACTACAGCGAGCCCAATGACCTCGCCCGAGAATCTGTGCTAGAGCGCCTTTTACACTTTTCACCGCAATTTTTTTTTTTTCACACGGAATATTTATTTGTTGTGTAGATCCTCATTATGCTTAGCATACGGTACATGTATCAGAATAAATGAATATGGTAATAATGGTAACGCTAGCCCTTTAAATTATTATAATTATAGGGTCTCTCTTAACAGACAGTCAGGAACAGTGCCAGTGGTTGATTATAACGCCACGAGTTTCTTAATAGCATAATTAGAGCAATTCCATTAATAACCCGATGGATTGTCATTACATGAAAGGTAATCAACGCGATCAGCTGCCAAGGTTGAAGGAAAGAATTTCAGGAAGGAGGTATCAATGTCGTTAAGTAAATGAAGAGGAAATGACCGATTTACGGCAGCATAATGGCGGCGCCCATGCGACATGAAATGCTATGAAATTTTATTGAAATTATTCATATAACTCGATATCACTTTTTCTGTTCATCGTAAAAGCATAGGAATTTTTGAAAGTTATACCGGTGATTAAATCATCATTTTATTAAGCGCTGTACCTGTGTTTTTACCGTGCTAACACCATGAGTTTTGAAAAGTACAAGCCGACAGTAGAATACGGGGACACTTTGGTGCTGTTTCTGGGTTATGGCAACATGCTACAGATGACCGTGGAGGAGGGAAAGACGCACCAGACCAAGTACGGAGCGATCAAGCATTCGGATCTCATCGGCAAGAAGTATGGATGCCGAATTGTATGCAGCAAAGGATGGCTCCAAATTTTGCATCCGACTCCCGAGCTGTGGACAATCACATTACCACACCGAACACAGATTCTGTATTCAACGGATATCAGTCTCATCACTTTTGAACTTGACCTGAAACCTGGCTCAGTTGTCATTGAAGCTGGTTAGTTTGTCTTTTTATATTATTATTATTATTAATATTTACTGTACTCATTTTAATTTATTTTTAATTGCATTTTTTGATGTTCAGGAACTGGTAGTGCTTCCCTCTCCCATGCAATTCTTAGGACTATTGCACCAACTGGACATCTGCATACTTTCGACTTCCACGAGCAGCGGGCGGAGACGGCTCGTGAAGAGTTTGCTCACCATGGTTTTGGAGATATGGTCACTGCCAAACATCGCGACGTCTGCCGCGACGGATTCAATCACGAAGGAATCGCTGACGCCATATTCCTGGATTTACCTCTTCCGTGGGAGGCCGCACCATTTGCAAAAGAAGCTCTAAAATCTTCAGGTAAAATGGTTTTATTATTAACCTCCCTCGATATAATTTCATTCTTCCTCAGGTGGACGGATTGCCTCGTTTTCCCCGTGTATTGAACAAGTGCAGAAGATGTGCTTAGCATTGGAGCAGCTTGGCTTCAGTGACATCAAGTCCGTGGAATGCCTGCTACGAACGTTTGATCCCAAGACCATTGAACTCCCTCTGGTTGACCTCGGTTTCACCGAGGCCCCGGAGATCCACGCTCCTGATCCAGCCATCGGACAGATTAAAATGACGACAGTGCGGAACAAGAAACCGCAATGGAAAAAAAAGAAAATGGAAAAGAATTCAGCGGAAACGGAAGAAGATACGTCGACCACATCTAGGTCAAGTTATGTTTGTAAATCAGGAATTTGTATGAAGGAAATGCCTGGTCACACTGGGTATCTGACCTTTGCGACTCTGTATCCATCGTGATGTCCTAATATCAAATAAACCATTCAATCTATTTCTTTATTTTGGTTTAGAGTAGATTCTTATGTATACATTAACATGTCGTAGAAGCAGAATTTCATTTTTTATTCACGAGATCATTTTTTCTCATTTTCTCCGTCTTCTTTCACTTTTTGTCGCAGTTTTTCAATTTCCTGTGATAATTTATCCGCGGAACAACGCGCACTCTGCCCCTCGGGTCCTTGAACGGTACCGGCTTCTGTCTGCATTTGCGTTGTCTATTAATTCATCTAGATTTCCAAGATCTTTCAGTGAGATTTCGCCTGAACCCCGTTTAGCTGCCCCTTTCTGAAGAAAATAAAATTGAAATAAATAAGAGAAAGAATTATTAAAAGATAAGAGATTTAGTTTTTCAAGAGAGTAGAACCGACCTGAGATGGATCTGGCTTCCATCCGATGAAATTTAGAATTTGAAAAGTCGCGGGTATCCCCTCTTTCTCTGAGTCGCCATACATATCTACAGGAAAAAAAAGAGTTTAACTTAGCCAATTTTGCTGAAATTTCCACATAAGTTTGAGAACGGATAAAAAAGTGCGAGTTCACAGTTATTACTTTGATAGATGGCGCCAGCGGCTATGATCGTGTCTCGAGGAAGGAGCGGTCGTCTTGCCCACGCACAGCTGCTCTCACCCATACCTGAAAAAATAAATAAAAAAAGAGTTCAGGATAACGCCTACAGTATTCTCTATTGTGAGATAATTGACGATAAATTTGGTGAATAATTAGAACTTCTCGAGTTATAAAAATCTCACCTTGTAAGTCCTTCATTAATTCCATTATAGTGGGATACCGTACAATAATTTCATCAACATCCTAGAAATAAAGAAAATTATCTTGATTCAAATACAACCAGAAATGAATTCATGCAAGATTGTAACAAATTCCAACTCACTATCGTTAGCAGAGTGAAGCCTGCTCGATTGAGGAGGTTTCCTAAATCTTGGACGGATGTGAATGGAGATACATGCGGTGCAAATCCCTGAGGGAAAAAAAAAAACCGATCTATTGCAGCAAACGCTCTACGTTGGAAGGTTACTGACCCCTTCACGCTCAGTTTCAGCCAATTGCAATGACGAGCGGAGTTCAAATAAAGTATCGCCTCCATATATGGCACCCAGCAGACATCCGTCATTCTTCAGCGCTGATAAAATCTGAACAAAGAGAATTATGATGCTCTCATGAATTCATCACTTGAAAATTTGATGATTGATACTTCAAAGCAAAACAATAACAATAACATTGCAACAAGTTGGAAGGCAAGAGAAAAGGAAATCTTACTTGTCTAAACGCTCCTGGCAAATCGTTGACCCAGTGAAGACTTATTGATAAAAATAAATAAAAAAAAGAGATTAAAAAAAAACCACTGTTATAACTTCCAGAATCCTCACTTCATGCTACACATAACTAAGTCAAGAGAATCATTCCTAAATGGTAAAAATTCTTCATCCACGTGAATCTTCTGGCACGGTACTTCAGGAGAGACTTCTGCTTGAGCCTGGGGTCATTAAGGTCATGATGAATATTCATGAGTTGGAAGCAATTTACCAAGACATCTTCTGCCGAATCGCACATAATGAGTTTGCCAACAGAATCTTCGAGAACATGTTTGGCAGTGTGACCCCTACCACAGCCAAGATCCACCGCCACGTTGAACTTCCTGAACAGATAAAATTTATAAAGAGGAGAGAAAAACCATGAAGAGATCTTTCACCTTTTGACATCGAGAATTCTGTCTGCCATTCGAAAACCCATCTGTGAAGAGAAGTAATTTAAAATATAATTAGTAATATCCCAATGCGAAATCCTACACTGTAAATTAATGCATGTTAATCAATGATAAGAAAATATATTAAAAATAATTGAATTGCGATTGACCTCTTCCTTGATGTAATCGTAAATTGCAGGGTCTTCAAGGCGAGCCGTTCTGTTGCGTTGTGTTCTCTTGGTTTGGCGGTCAAAAATTATCATCGGATGGTCAGGAGATGTGGTCAAGTGACGACACAGAAGATGTGGTGGAGATTTGAGGCCGCGATGAATGGCGTTCCACACTGGACGTGAAAGACGACCAATGTTCATCATCATGAGATATCTGCATAAACACAAAACTCAGATAAATTAATTGTACACTGGTCGGGCGATTTGTGCGGCGATGGCAGGCGCAGGCCATCATTTCCTAACATTTACAATGATATCTCATATGATGAGATAGGGTGACTTTAACACTGTTTAAAAAAATGGTCGGAACTCCACTAGTCACTAGTCTCTACTTAGTCTCTACTCACTCACTGGCTGAATCAAACTCTACACTAGTGAGTGGTGTGAAAATCAGACTGTGCTGCCATAGCTATTTATAACTAAGTAATATCATCATGATTTTTCCAGATGTGTATTCACCGCACAAACTAAAGGCTGTGGAAAAATAATTTTGTAATGGAATTGAGGAGTTTGGGCGATAATAAAGGAAGCAGTCGAGACTGTCATTGAGACCGTTCGATGTAGCATAACAGAAACAGCCGTTATTCATGAGCGATCGATC
>KB297336.1:20940-92400 GCA_000328365.1 Capitella teleta
TGCCAATTACCTGGCATGCGGCCACGTGGTTTTAATTATTTAGCGCGTCTGACTGACTTCGCGTTCTTCAGCTAGCAATATATTTCCACATCTGGTCAATAAATCCTTGGAGAATGCGATGATTCAATAGCGTTCGACTCACATGCCGAAAAGAGCTAAAAATAGAATTCAGGTTGATAGAATTCCACGCGAGGAAATTGCGTCCTATCTTTCCCATGTTAAATCACTTATGTTTAAAGTAAAAAAGAACTCTTTGTATATTCTTTGTCAAACTATTGCGAAACGACGCAAATTACCTCTTCTCACTCTCAACGAAGGCCATTTTCCGCATGCTATATATAAATATAGCTAACTGGTAGGCCTATGTATGAATTACTGATGGTCTTCTACCAAATCAAATTTGTGTAAATATAACATTATATATATAACATTATATATTATATTATGGCAGCAGTTAGCAGTACAATGAAAATGTAATTTAATGAAAAATATTTATTTTTAACAATAAGCGGTAAAGATACCACATTTATAGAGGTTATGTTTGAAAAAGCTGATTCTTCAGAAAGTTCACAAGCAGATTTTATTTCTCGAGTGAAAAATTTTACACATCACATTTTCGCTTGATCACAGTAGCTGTGTTCTTGCTTAACAAATCACCATGTCACCTTGAGGGGTCCTATAACCAGGGACAATATGTGAACCGCATTGAAGCGAAGTCAGTTGCATTTCGAAGAATTATTATTGGAGCACATAAAGTGATTACGTCACTTGAGACAAACGCTATTGTGGGCCATGTTAAAGAGGACCTCTGGTTGTTTTGAACTATTAACAGAATGATAGAGGATACACCCCAAAAGACAAATACGCCTTTTGATTGACATATTTTTAGACAATACGCTTGCTGTGGGCAATTCCTAGATACATCGAATTTGAGAGGTTTAAAACCTCGCTTTCTTCTCGCGTTTGATTTCATACCGTCGTGACGGCATAAAAGTAATTCTCCTATTGTTAAAAATGGAAGCCGTCGAGTGAGCAGATCTTTCATAAGAGAAATATCGCACTTATCTAGCTTCAAGCTATTCTGTTTGAGCAGGAAATTCGTATTTTAAATTTGTCTTAAATATATCATTCACAGTTAGCCAAATTTTTTTTTAATGGTTTCTCGTCACTCAAAAAAACCCACAGAACCGATCTAAAAAGGTTCCAAAATGGACAGAGGTCCTCTTTAAAGATCTGAATGCCTTCCAATGATGCTACACATTTCTGAGAAAGTGTTACAAAACAGATCGCAGTGTAAAAATCACACGTACAAAGATAAGAAAAATAAATACTTTGCATGGTTAGTCTAACTTGTCATGTGGTTATTCCTATCATTTCTATTCCAATTTCATCAACATTTATGCCAATTTATCTCAATTCATAGAGTGCCCTCATCATTCGGCGATAATCCCACTTTTGGCGGCAATTTCGCCCTCGCCTGCTTCATGTTCAAATTAAACAGTCTGCCACGCAAGCTCTCCAAATATAGACCCATCCCTCATACCAACCCATACAACACGCGGAACTGTGTTTTGCGAGCGCCATATGTGCCTTACCCGTGCCTACGTCTTCTCGACCGTTCTCCTTTTCTTTTCGGCCTGAAAATTTTGAACTTCATTTTTCATACCTTTCATTCTCCTCCGGACATTTTCTCTTTTAAATCATCTCTTCGCGAGTCATCATATTACATGCCACTCGCACAAATTTATTACTAAATATTCTGCAAATTTATGACCTGTCAAGAGGACCTCCTCATGACATGTACTGAATGAAGTTTTCTATTGGAAAAAAAAAAAAAAAAAAAAAAAAAAAAACAGGGCCCGGACCATGGATAAGCTTCATTGAACGCAGAATTAAAGCAACGCTCTCGTACTAATGTTTTATTGAGAGGGCCATTGTTGTGACAGCAGCACAAATGCTCTCCTCCTCAAAACAAACAGAGAGCAAAGATACTCGATCCATTTAGGTGGATACGTGTCTTAACGAAATAAAACAGTAACCAACCTTTAGCTTGGTCCAGCCCCAATGCGTCTAAACCAACCAGTGGCACCAGTCTGTCCCTGATATCCTGTAGCGCCCGTGCTCCCGGTACGTCCTGGGGCTCCTGGCGCGCCTGGAGCTCCGTCTCGCCCACCTACTCCAGTCGAACCCCTGAATCCCGTGGCGCCCGTACCGCCGAAGGTACCTCGAGCTCCCTTGAGCCCCCTTGGGCCACGTGGGCCAGATGGACCAACACGACCTGGAGGACCGGTTGGGCCTGAGGGACAGCCACATCCCTCTCCAGCTCTGGATCCAGCATGTTTCAAGAAGTCGACCTCTCTCTCCAGCGCTGCTATTCGCTCAAGAATAGATGAACCGGTTTTGCAAGTCGCCTGATCCGACGTTAAGTAGTTGACGATGACCTGGACGCCGCCGGAGTCTGTGTCCATTTCATTTGCACATTTCTTGCCAGCAACTAAGCTCAAAGAAGAAAGCACGACTGCAATTGCCAGAGGTCCCATCTTGAATGTTGAATTTACGATGAGATGCAGTCTCTTTTTTATCTGATGCCTGATGTCCGTTTCTGTGAAGTTTCTAAACTTAGCCCAGAGCTGTTATGAAGTTTATGAGAGACGACATGGTACCGGCATGCTGCCTCCAAAATGAAAAAAAGTAGTTAATAATATAAACTTATTATAACCCTATCTTGCTTATAAAGATTAATATATAATTATATATAATAACCAATCTTGCTTATAATCTCCTATCTTGATTTTAATAACTTATCTAGCTTGCTTATAATCACATATCTTGCTTATAACATATCTTGCTTATAGTAACATATCTTGCTGATAATCACCTATCTTGCTCATAATAACCTAACTTGCATAAAATCATCTATTTTGCTTATAAGCACTACTTATCTTGCTGATAATCACCTATCTTGCTCATAATAACCTAACTTGCATAAAATGATCTATCTTGCTTATAATCACCTATCTTGATTTTAATAACCTATCTTGCTCATAATAACCTATCTTGATTTTAATAACCTATCTTGCTTATAATCACACATGTTGCTTATAACCTTCATGCATTATCGTCGTTGCTTCCAAGTACATGTTCTGAAGCTCGTTGATGATCTAGCTAAAGCTACATAGCAGGGAAAGGCAGACACCATGGTATGTGGCATAAATTGACGTATAGTTTATTAAAAAAATGTCTTGAGTATTGATTTGAATGAGAAAGCATAAAATAAACTGAATACATCAAGGTTGGTATTTCAAGATAACACCACAAAAGACCCCAAGGGTAAAGTAGAATAGTCTGGGGTTATCCCCAACCCGAAGAACATGTGGAGCAGCAGCAAAAACAAAGATTAAATTCGTAAAAAATCATTACGTAAACTAAGAAAAAGAACTTGTTTATAATAACTTACCTTGCTTGTAATAAACTATCCTGCTTATAATCATGCACATATTTACGATTAGTAGCAAACCTGCAAAGGTGGATTAATACCATTGTTATCAGAACGAATGAGACAATACATGAAATTATGCCTATGACCTCAAATCTTGCACTAAACAGGTTGATATTCAAACGCAATAACATTATTTCTAATCGCTAAATCAAAGTCTCGGAGCCTGTGAAATAAACGTCAATTTGACCGTCATATATCGCAATGGCCACATTGGTCATTACCGGTCATATGCATTAGGAGACCCATGTCCGTGTTTCCCGTGATTGTCTTTACTCACTCACTCACTCACTCACTCACTCACTCATTCAATGTTTCTATTATGAACTTGATCAACTGTTGTAAATTGCTGTTAATCGTCCATCTGTGAGGAAAGCAGCCAACATTCCATTTGGTGATGTTTTCCAAGTAACATTAATAAATGCAGAAATCAGTACACATCTCCAGCACACAAAAGAATCAGCATTCGAATTGAGGATCGTCCATGATTACCTCTTCCTCTTCGCAGGAATTGCATAGATGTCTTCTATCACACTTCCATCCGGGAGAACTCTTGACCTTCTGATGTGATCAACCCCGTTGCTACTGGTAGGTAACGTAGTCTGATTACTGGACTGTTCTGTTACGGAGGTAGGCCTGGGTGGATCATTGCTGGTCAACCGTTTCTTGGGGTTCGCCAAAGTCTCTCCGTACGGACTTGGATCATCATCATACAGACCAGTGTCATTAGATTGGTCAATCACAGCCCCTGTGTCATGTTTTGGAAGCCCCTTCTGCGTACTGGCCGTGCTCTCTCCATGCGGATCATCCGCAAGACCAGCGTAGCTGACTGGGCGGTATGGTATCGCACTCGGTTGGCTAAATTCGGTCAGCTCACTCGCCGCAGCGGACGGACGTCGGAGGAGAGGGTCAATCCCTAGCAAGGAGGGATCGTTGTGGGATCTGGTTGGCCTGATGTATTCATACTCTGAAGCCTCAGGTGGTCTAGTGTACGTCGTGGTTTCTGATTGATTTGGAGCAATAGAGCTATAGACACCATCGCTTCCAGGAGTTGGCATAAAGCCAACAGCAGCCAAAGCAGGGCGATGGTAGGATTCTCTTGGATTGTCTTGTTGCTCGATTTGGGGAACAACATCTGGCCTCTGGCGAAGTTGGATGTCTGTCTCCTTCGCGTCTTGTTTGCTTTTCTTTGTTCTGGTGCAAATACATGATTAACGTATGGAGAGTAAAACATGGAGTACAATGTACTAACCTTCTTCTTTTGGTCAGCAATGCGAATAATATCAGAATGACTATAATGAGTATTAATAATGCGAGGCCTCCTAACCCAGCATACAACATGTAATCTGAAATAGAAACATTCCGCTCTATAAATAGGCCTACTCTGCTATTGCGCTATCGAATTAACAATTTCTTAAGTTTGTGATAATACTATAATAATTGATAAGCTTCCATTTTGAACAGCTGCAGTTATACTAAACCCAGCAAGATCAGTTTTTGGTTTATCAATTATTACAACCACAAAAAAAAAATTAAAAAAAATAAAATAAAAATAGATGCTCTCCCTAAACAACCCAACAAGCAAATAAATATCAATATAATTAATATTAATTTATGTAGAAGCACAAATTAATATACCAAATAATAGTAAATTCACCTGAATCGTTCATCCCAGAGGTTTCATCGGCGGTTGTGGTGGTTGCTGAAGCTTTTGACTTTTCTGGTGCTGATGATGTGATTGACGGTGTGGTTGGTGATGATGGTGTGGTTTGTGATGATGGTGTGATTGACGGTGTGGTTGGTGATGATGGTGTGGTTCGGGATGATGGTGTGGTTGACGGTGTGGTTGGTGATGATGGTGTGGTTCGGGATGATGGTGTGGTTGACGGTGTGGTTTGTGTTGATGATGTGGTTGGTGCTGAAAGTATAATGAAGATATAAGAAATTAACATAACACAATTTTCTTGTGATTGATAATTGAATGTTGTTGTTGTGAAAGCTGCTGAAATTTCTTTTGTTGATGTTTGTAATGCATAAAAAAATATTCATTCTTTCGTAAGGTAAGCTTAAACTTTCGCTGCTTTCGCAAACTTATTTGTTTCTCATAACAGGGAATAATCTTATCGCAAAGATCTTGTTTACTTCCATCCCATTTTTCCATAAGCATTATAATATTATGTTTATTTTAATTGTATGATTACACTTTTAGTGACACTACGATTAATGCGCTAAGGCACAGACCCTCGTGTTAAGCCCATTATACGGGGTCAGAATTTCAGTGGAGTAAATGGGCATCCCACTTCTTTCATCATTGATATTCAAACCATTCATTTCGTGTACGGTCGGAACAAATGACCGTGATGCAATGCACTCAAGTACTACACTGGTTTTTGCACCGAGATTCACTGTAAAAAAAAAATGAAAAAATGGAACTGGCATGAACAGCATAAGCATAACCCGCCAGTTAGAAAAGAATGGAGATCCGGGCCAAATTTCGGACCCATGACCATTTACCACCACTATTTTTCACATGTATTCCATTGTATAGCTAGTATTTATTAGTAGCATTTGTATTGGAAATTCTAATGAGGTTAAATATGTGCATTACTAACCTTTCTTTGCACATACAAATGGCATGGGTTTATAACAGTCGGCCACTGCCCAGCCCTTTGCACCATTGGTATCCATGATTGCACAGTTATATTCATTTGAGTTGGGTTGGTCATCCTTCCAGAACGATCCGGGTGTTCCTGAGCCAGCGCACCTCCATTCATCTCGACGTTCCTCTAGAGTTGTGCAAGTCGGGCAGAGATCAGCCCTTGGCTTAGCTATCCCGGTCCAAGATGGTTCAGTTATCCTATGGAAATAAAAACCATGGTATACCCACATAACAAAGGGAAATGGGTACTCACAATGTCTTGATGAATTCATTCTCACTGTGACTTCAATGCAAACGAGTGCAGCTCCCTTATCCAGGCATGCCATATAAGCATTTTTTTGCGATTTTGAATCCTGTTGCAATTGGTAACATTTTGAACCAGATTGGCTCCAACCATTTTCACAAGCACCTGCAAGGAAGAAATTAGTAATTAATTCAATGCAGTTATAGCTTCAGAGTGAATCATCCAAACTCTATGAACGTAATGCGTGGTTCAAAAGACAACAATCTCTGCAGAGTATGCGGGTTGCCTCTGCCTCAGCAGGTTTTGTTTATTGACAACCCATTTAACCAATGAAGTGTGTGCATGTGCTGTGAACTTGTGATCGAGATACAAACTGTGCGTATACTCTGCCCAGTAAACGCATGTCTTACCTTTAATCAAAGGTATTCCGTACAGAAGAATCAACACAACAAGCAGGTTCATTGTGAAACGATGTGTTGATCATTATCACTTTGAATGTTCGAAATGAAGTTGGTCTTGGTAATCGTATCGTGACTGAATATCTTAGCTTTTTATTAGCGTAGTGTTCGAGTCGACTTTTAAACAAGGAAGGTGAAAAAATTTGAAAGCACGACACGTCACAAGGGGTGTGGGTGACCTCAGCCATGCATTCGTATGGGTCGTTCTTTTTTCTTCTTCTTCTTCTTTTTTTTTTTTTTTTTTTCCTTTTTCTGTTTTCTGTTTTTTTCTTTTTAAGATGCTCCAATTCCATTTAAGAAAGACTGAAAACCTTTTTACATGACACGTATAGAAGGCCATTTAAGTCAGAACTGCAACAGCACTCATAAAAAAGTCGGCCAAATGCGATTTAAAAAGCAGATAAACTGTATGACAACTGTGTGTATACTCAGTGCGTATATCTACCCAGTAAACGCATGTCTTACCTTTAATCAAAGTCTGTTTCTCGTGGATTTATAACACATTGAATAATACCTTGAAGGCTGGGTCCCTCGTAAATGTGTTTATATGGTTGGTACGCTGATGTACCTAGGACATTCGTGATTAGTTCGAACGGTGCAAAAAAAAAAAAAAAAAAAAAAGATATGAAAAAGATATGAAAAAGATATATAATAAAGTACGGGAAAAAAAAAGAGACAAGAAAACACTAAACTTAGAATGGCAAGGTCTGGGTCACATGAAGCTGGGTCTGAACTTTAGGGTGTGGTGCTTCCAGGTTTCGTTTAGCTTCGATTTGAACTCATTGAGGTTGCATTCACCACCCTTTCAGGCAACTCGTTCCAGTTGTCGACAACTCTATATATATATGTCAAAAGCTCTTCCTGGCACGTGCAGTCCTCGTCCGCTCTTTCTCCAGTTTCCACTGGTGGCCTCGCGTCCTTCCGGGGCTAGCCTTGCATGACAGTGATTCAGAGTCGATGTCCTCTATCTTGAACACTTGCAGCATGTCGTATCACAGCCTCCGATATTCCAGGGTAGTAGACCCTAGAGCAGATTGTAATTAGCCAGAATCGGCATGCTGCAGTAAAAATGACCGGCTAGCTGCTTAAGCCGCTCCACCAAACAGAGATATCGGCTCAACATTGTGATCGGCGGCTAGCAGCGGCTAGCAGCGGCTTGGAGTGGCCTGGCAATGGTTGCTATATCATCCTATACGTATATATAGATAGCTCAGATGGCAAGTATATAAAAATACCATAAACACAATAAAGACTTGTACAAATGATAACTTCTTACAATACTGAATGTAAAATATATGGATTAAATCGGCTGAGAGCCGCTGTTGACATAATCGGTTGATAGCGGCTGGCCGACGGCAGCAATCGGTGGCGGCTGGCTGAACGTCCAATCGGCGGCGGCTAGTACATATCGGCGGCGGCTCCGTGGTCTACAGGGTAGGAAGGCCTAGGCTGCGCTGCGTAGTCTCTGCTCGTAGCTCAGCCTGTCCATCGTTGCCAGCATCCCCGTTGCTCTCCTTTGTACAGATTCCATTTTCTTTGTGAGCTGGGTGTTCAATTGGGACCGTACGACACTTCCGTATTCCAAATGAGGTCTAACTTGTTAAGATTACGTGGATGCTTGTAACTACTTTACACGATGTTTCATTATAGCATATGTAATTATGATTATATAAACTCTGCCTATGCATGTAGACCTTCGGGCAGCGCGTGCACGGGATTGCTTCCATCTCCCAAGAGGCAATCAGCGAATACTGAGAGGTCAGAAGGCCAACGTGCAATTAGCGAATACTGGCGGTCAGAAGTTCGCCGAGAACAAAGAACCGGAGAGCAAGCGCATCCATCACTGTCAGATAGCAAATACTTGGAAGGCACCAATCTATTGCATTTTCCTATGAGAAACACAGGCTGCCCCACATCCATGGTTCTAGTATATAACACCTCTACATCTTCACATCTCTACATTCTCTCTCTCACACGTGCTCACTCGTCCCGTACAAACCACACTCCTTTCGGAACTCTATTATTTGTGACACCCTCTTTAGAATATTTTATTGAAGGTAAATTAAAGCCAATATGAAGTGATTGGTTGAGTCTTCGTTATTACGAGCTTGGAGCTTACCATCCAACTAGTGCATAAATGACGTAGCCCTGGAGTCACTACGTCATAACTAGGGCCTTGTGAAGCCACCCGAAGGTCCGGTTATCGAGGTTCTTGAGCGATCGGAACATGAGGCCATGGGATGAGAACATGAGAACATGGTTGGCTTTGGACACTTTCTCACGGATTTGGCCCTGAAACTTCCGCTGCGAGTCGATGATCACCTCAAGATCCTTCTCGCTGTCACATGCTACGCACTGTACCTCGGTGCCGTCTTGCTTCAGAAGGTACTGTCTGTTGGCTGGCCCTGGCTTGATGGTCGTCACCTTGCATTTGCTGAGGTTCAGCTTCATTTGCCACTCACGGCACCATTCACACACCCGAGTGATTCGCGATTTGTGCATATTCTGCCCGTCAGTATAGATGGCGATACTGCAGACGTCAGCAAATTGTGTTTGTACAGGCGATTTTGTGTCGAAACTTGTTTGAATGCACAAATTGTGCACGCGCTTCCATTATCGCTCACATTCACATTCATCGTGTCCATTTCATGTGAAGTTAGTTTCTCCGTTTTGATCTCGTCACACCTGACTGCGCACTATTTAATATTGTTGATGAAACCCGTTTCTCCCTAACTAACAATGTTTCGTCATTAATTTTTCTTACGTCTATCAAGTATGACAATATCCAGGTCCGAAAGTATTTTGTAGGTCAAAGGGCAAGGTCAAATTGGATCGCTTCAAGCTCATTAAATAATTGAGCTAGGGTCCTGCAACATACATCGATCGATCCAGTGCATCAATATGTACAACAATGCATGGCGCTATTACTGCTCTCAGATGCACCGTTCTTGCGTAATCTTGCATAATAGTAATTACGACTTTTTTAAATGCAAATATCTTGGTTGTTAAGCGGGTTGTGGCATTGAAATTTGCAGAGTACATTGCTGGTATAGCCATCTTACGAAATTATCAGTTTAAATGAGGTTGCACTAAGGTCAAGGTCATAGCAGTAATTAAAGCATTTAATTGCATAAATTGATGATTATTACGAAATTGGTAAATTTTTGAACTATTATGCATTGAGTTAACCGTGTGCTGTCGAGTTTTCGAAGGAATTTGGATTCTTCAGAATATTAGTAGGTTTTTTGTTGAAATACACTTCTAGGCCAATTTCGTCGCTTAGGTATTTCGACGAACAAAGTTTGGTACTGAATATTTAGAATTTGCTCATGTCTGTCAATAAGTAAGTTGCACTTAATAATGAGGCAAGTCATTTTGGATTACCACTGAAAATTCGAAGGTCAAAGGTGAACGGTCAAGGTTACAAAGACCATAAATAGGTGACATATTTGATCACCTCTACCTCATTCAATATTGATCATAACGTTTTCATTTTATCGTTGAATTATTCAATGTCCTATTTTCAACTAAATTGAGCTCGTACTTTGTATCCCCAGTTGCGTCATCATTGCGTAATAGTCGATAATGTGAAATTGGGACTTATCAAACTAATATAACTTCTTTGTCAAGCACGATATCACGTGATGTAATTTTCAGTGATGGTTGATAATAATATTGTTCTATTTAATTATAATTTTCAACTGCATGTGTCATTCTAAGGTCAAGGTCGTTATGATGGGGTTTTTTTTCTTCACTTTTTTTTCTCTCCATATAAGGCATGATATCCAAACATTAAACTTAATCTAACACAAGGCAGTGCCCTTAGTGTCTGGCCAATCTATAACTCGGTAACAATAATTCATTGCGCACTTTTTTGTGTGACAATCTGTGAATATCCAAATATGGTCATAATCTAATTTAGCCTATATATCTTGTTTCATGATGGTTAGTTTTGAAATCAAATTACATCAATATGTAGTCATAATATAGGCCATTTTTATATAATTGACATGTTTGGTGTCAGATCAATATTTTACAAGATATATGGCATTCAATATTGATAATGCTCATAATACGTAAAACGTTATGATTTTCTTACAGATTGCATTTTAATCTAAAATTAATTCCTCATTTGATTCGTTTCCTTCTTCTATCTTCCTCTAATTATCCTTGTCCGAAAGAATTTTGTAGGTCAAAGGTCAAAGGTCACAATGACCAAAAACAGTTCACAATCACCTCTACCTCATTCTAAATAGATCATTACGTTCTCCTTTTTTCAGGTTGAGAAGTTTCAATATCTTGGTTCCACAATCTACAGCGACGGAAGATCTGCGCAGGAAGCAAGAATACGAATTGCACAATCAAAGCGTGCATTTGCAGATCTATCCAAAATACTGACCAATCCTCGAATTTCGATGACCACCAGGAAGAGAGTACTGCTAGGTCATTCCAATATTTTTTTCTTTGCCTGATGTGGTATTAAACAGCGATATAATTACGTTCAAGCTTACCCAGAAAATCATGTGAAATTCAGATTTTCACTACGATGCATTCTAATTCTTTTATCATTTTAATTTGAAATCGTAAAAAAGGGGGTCAAACCCAAATTAAAATTAATCTTTCTTCGAGGAACGTCCCACTTGATGAGTTGTAACAAAATTAGAATAAGTTAAATATAAATAATTAGCCTTTCAGGCATTTTATTCAACCATTTCATATCACATGTTTTTTTATTAAATCGCACCAGAATAGTTCTCTTTAGCATTTTATGAACAATAAACAAAAACAATATAAATACATGAATTCTGAAAGAAATAGAAGAAATAAAAAGTTGAAGGAAGGAGGAAAATTACTAAAAAGTAGAAATGAAAAAACAAAGAAGAACATTGCATAATCTCAAAAAATATCCATTAAAAAAAAAAAAAAAAAAAAAAAATGACAGGATACCCCTAAAAATTAGATAAAACTAAAAATAGAAATCAACAATTTAAATTCAAGTAGAGCAAACTAAGATTAGAAACCATCCAAAGATATGCGCAGAGTGTTGAAATGTGACCATATGGAATGCTCTTTGATTTAACATGAGGAATGTTTCATTACTGTTGGAGAACGTCTCGTAATATTGCACTGGAAGAGGCGGGCGTTGACCTGCCAGATGATGACTCAGAGGGTGCCGCAAATATTGGCACCGTGCCAGATGTGAGAGGGTTGCTCAAGAGCTGAGAATTGTTAGGAGCGGCTGAACGCGCCGGGTCCAAAGTCATCCCGCCAGGGGGAGGCACTTGCAGGGGAAGCGTGGCGTGCATAGGAGCAGCGAACGGGTTGAATTTCGATGAAACTGGAGTGGAGGGCGTCGACGAGTGTTGGTGTCGTTCCAGCTCCTCTCGAACCATTCGCTCGGCCGGCAAGCGAGGCCCAGGCATCTGTGGGGTCGATTCCTTCTCGAGGAAATTCACAAACATCTGAGCAAAAGTCTGTGCGGAGAAAAAAAGGAAAATAAATTAGCATACACAGGATTTCTCAATAATAAAAAAAAAAACTGACTTTATCAGCGGCGGTTTTCTTGGGTGTTGAGGGAGGCGTTGGGGAGGCCTGACTGAATATTCCTCCAAACCAACGTTTCTGCCCCGTGTCCGGCTCCAACTGTTGCATTTCCGCGGGGCTGAAGCCGAGCACTCGGCCGATGAGCAGTAAAACCTCGCCGCGTTTATTCTGAGGCGTGTGAAAGTAGCCAAAGAGAAGACTCTTGATGATCATCCTAAAGAAGAGTAATAAAAAAATAAAAAAATATTAGGACGTCATAAAATTACTGAATAACTCACTTGTCAACTTTAGCTTCGGTGCTTGACGTCAAACGAGTGACTTCCTCTTCAGTTTTCTTCAGTTCCGCTTCTCGCAGTTGAACTGGAAAAGTGAAACGAAAAACTCCAAGATTATCACCGATGAAAAAAAAAAAAAAAGACTCTCAACTTCTCCTCGAGAAGAAAAACAAATAAAACTTTTTTTTTTTCGGTTAGACTTGTTAGTTGATTAGTGCTGACAGAGAGCGAGTATTTCAGCAGGCCCTGATTTCGTGCTTGTACTCAGTACCTGATGTAATACTCAGGCTCTGACCGCCACTTCCACCAAACGAGATGTTAGGATACTCACGGCCGCAACGGAACAGCATGCAGCGGATGGGTTAGTTATGAGACTTCGCATAATCCCAACAAGTAACTTGAGCCTTTGGAGCGACAGGCAGCAGAGCTCAATTTTACCAGTTGAGATTAGACGACTATCACAAAATGGCAAAGCGTAGAGGAACGAGTGCGTTGGGCTACGGGGGGAAAAGCGTTCTACGATCACGGGGAAAAAAAAAAAATTCACGAGACGCGGGGAAAGAGAAAGAAAGGAGTGAAAAGTGATTGAGAAAGAGGAGAAGCCATAGCGGAGGAGAGAAGCCATGCAACCACAAAGCGACATCAAGTGCAAAAACGTTATGTGCAATCATCATGCGTTTAAAACATCCGGCGAACCAATCACAATGCGCGTTGCAGCCACAATAAGCAAAGAGCTGTCTGATTGGTCAATATCGGCCGGCATCCTGAGCATGTTATGGCCACGGGGTTATCTCAGAATTACCAGCTGATATTAGCCAAGCAAACGCATGCAAGTTTACAACAACACCAACAGCAGCAGCAGCAGCAGCAGCATCATCATCATCATCATCATCATCCCTGTACATGCAACAATCACAAAAACGGAAATCAAAACTACAAGCGTTCATATAATTTGCACAGCTCAGCGATAAAAAAAAAACCCACAAAAACCATAATACACCAAAAAACAGAAAACACAACGAGGCAACGAGGAGATAAAAAGGGAGTTAGTATAAAGTAGAAAACGGCCGAGATTTCACTTTTGTCATCCTCCCCCGAGAGTTAGCGTTTTGTGGTGTAGATGTTAGTGTGTTATTTGTCCGATCCCAGCTGTTAATCCGAGAACGAATTCCAGCACTCTGAATTACCAACTGAGATTAGACAATTAGTCACTAGGAGGCGGCAGCAGCAGCAGCAGTGAGATGCGAAATAGGCTTCCGTCTTACATCTCCATGGTTGGTTATGAGGAGGAGGAGGAGAGGAGGAGGTGGAGGAGAGGAGGAGGAGGAGGAGGAGGTGGGATGCAGGCAGAAGCAGCTAAGCACATGATTGTCTTAACCAAACGCACCTTCTTCCCGCAGAGCGATGATGAGCTCTTCCTTGCGGTCAAGCTGCTCGCTCAAGCGGTGAGCTGCCTCGAGGGCGTCGGTCGTTTCCTCCAGTTCGGCTTCCGCGGTCGCCAACTCCTCTCGCAGTTTCTGCGCTTCCCTGCGCTCAGATTGCAGCTCCCTCTGGATTACACAAAGTGAAACAAAGTATAACACAAAGCACAGGACACGGACCCATTTGGAACTGCTCCAGAACATTCTGCAGGTTGCTCAGCGATGCCGCGTACTGCTTAGCCGTTTCCTGGGCGGTGGCCAGCTGCATGCACGCTTGGTCTCTCTGAGTGGCCAGCACATGCAACTGCTGCTGCATGGCTTCCATGTGTTTGTTGGTTTCCATGCTGTGAGAAGAAGGATAAAAATAACTTCTCAGTTCACTCCCGACAAAGACTCACTTGGATGCTTTGACGGCTGAGCTGCTGGACAGCAGCTGTTCTTGCGCAGCTGCCAGCTTGTTGCGCAGTTCCTTCTCGCGGTGCTCTGCTTGCAGTGCTTCTGCCGTGTACCCTTCCTCGATCTGCAGCAGGTGTCCTCGCAATCGTTCGCACTCGTTTGCCAGTTTTGCTTCGCGTGAGTGCATTCTCTGCATCTCCTGCCTCAGCTCCTGTGCGTCCATCTGCTGTTGCTGTAGAGCCAGCATGACTTGGTCCTTCTCCTGCTGCAGGCCTTGCGCTCTCTGTTGCGCTGCCTCCCTCTCTTGCATGAGGCGCTGTTGTGCTTCGGTGTTCTCTCTGTCGTCCTGCTCTCCTCGCCGCTGCAGCAACGTGGCCGTCAACGTGGCCGTCTTCTCCCGGAGAGCCTGCGCTTCAAATTCCTTGTCGTGCAGCGTGATGGTCAGGTGATTGTGGGCATCCTTGTGCGCGGTCAGCTCCTGCTGCAGGTGGTTCGATCTCTCCTGCAGGCGGTCCCTCTCCTGCGACACGTCCTCAGCGTCTGACTTCAAGCCCTGCAGTTGGAAGACCAAGTGTTCATGCTGCTTCTTCAGAGCGCTTAGTTCAGCCTCACGCCCAGCCACGACCTCTCTACACTGGTGCAGCTGCAGGGTGAGGTCGCTGTACGAGCGATCCTTCTCGCACAGAGTGGCTTCCTGCTCGTGGATGAGCTGCTCCTTCTGCCGCAATGATGCCTCTCTCTGGCTCAGCACCCGGTCCTTCTCAACCGCCGATTCCTCCTGACTCTTGATAATTGAGCGGAGGGCTTGCAGCTCCTCCGTGGATGCTTCCCACTGCACCTCCTCCTTGACCACCTCCTCTTCCTCCACCTCCACCTCCTCCTTATCAGGTTCTGTCGCTGCGTGTTTCCTCTCTAAATCTGTGAACCTCTGCTTGTAGTTAATGAGCTCATTCTGTGACTTCATCAACGCCTGCTGCTTGTCCTGGAAGCTCTTAGCCAGCGCTTGGTATTCTCGGTCAACTTTCTCGTGCAGCTCCGAGCGTTCATGCAGAGCCGCATTCAAGCGCTGGATCTCGTTGTGGTAGGCCAGACTCTCCTGGTGCTTGGCGTTCAGTGCAGTTATGATCTGCTCCCTGTCTGCTTGGAACGCCCGCACTTGCGACTGCAAGTTATCCCTCTCCTGCATCAGATTCACGACTTGTGCGCCATCCGCTTCAGAAGACTGCTGGGACGACAAGACCTGCAACAATGTCTGGTTCTTCTGGCCGAGAGATTCGATCTCCAGATCTTTGTCTTTGATGATCTGAGAGAGTCGTTTGATGGCTTCTTTACTCATGTCCTGGTTGGGTGCTTCCTTGGGCGTGCGCAATTCCTGGTTGTCCTGCTGGAGTTTGGTGATCGCCTGCTTCTCCTGAGAGACCACATTCATCAGCCGTCGTACTTCGCTCTTCAGCGAACTGCATTCGCGGGTTTTCTCGTTCAAGATCGACATCATCTGCTCCTTCTCCATTCGTAAACTCCTGCTCTCGTTTTCCAAGCGATGGACCTCCAGCAGAACCTGGTTGCCATGGTTGCCAGCAGACTTCTCCTCGAGCAAATGCGTCAACGAAGCATTCTTATTGTTCAGTTCAGAAACCAGTTCATCTTTCTTGTTCATGTTGAACCTGAGCTTCTCAATTTCATGCATCTCAGTCGCGTCTCCATTGAGGATAACATCTGACCCATTCTGTTTCCCATCAGGGATATCGTTCTCTCCTTCTAAGAGGTCCAATTGCTCTTGAGGTAACAACTTCTTTGCTCGTCCCAGTTGCCGACTCATCTCCTTCAACTCTCCTTCCACCTCCATCAGTCGCTCGCTCGAGCGCTCGGCTTCAGCCAAAGCCTCCGAGTTCTCCTGCAGAATAGCGCAGTATTCGTCGCACTTCCTGCTGCACTCTCTGAACTCGAGATCCTTCCTGGCGAGATCTTCCTTCAGCTGCTCTAACTCTTGCTCTCGGCCATCTTCATCATCGCGATGCATCTCCTGCATCAACTTCTCCTTCTGCCGATCGACGATCTCGTTCAACTCCCGCTCTTTCTTCCCTGCCTCCTCTTGCGTCTTCGCTAATTGCGCTTCAAGTGATGCAATCATAGATTCCTGGTGACTCCTCATCAGTTCTTCAGCCTCCAATGTGCTGCCATCCAGATGTCTCCCTTTTCTCATCTCCTCAACGCATGCCTCCAATCGCTGAGATTTCTCTGCAGCCTCAGTAACCCTCTGCTCGGCCTCCTCCACCTCTTTGGCGTTCTTCTGAATGAGTGCCTCCACCTCGTCGGACCTCCTCTTGGTCATCTCCTCTTGGGTGCGGATGATCTCCTCCTCGGCTTCTTGCAACGAGGCTTTCAATCTCTGTGCCACTTGTTCAAAAGTCTTCCTTTCTTCCTCTGCTCTCTCATATTTCTGCTGCATCTCCCTCAGCTGATCCCCGTCTTCAGTCTCCTGTCCCATCTCCTGTACATGCTTCTCCAATTCCTCGCATCTGCTCTCCAAACGATCGCGGTGTCGCTTAATGTCCTTGACATCTCCACGCGCGACCTCAAGCAGCCGACCCAACTCCTCCGCTTTCTTCTTCAATTCTTCCCGCTCCATGTGAAGGTCATTCAAGGTCAAGGCTGCCTTCTCGTACCTCTCCCTCATGGCCTCCCTCTCCTGTCGAGCTTTCTCGACTTCTCCCTCGACGACCAGAATCCTCTCTTTCAGCTCTGAGTTGCTCTTTGTCAGCGTGTTTCTCGACTGAATAATCTGCTCCATGGCGGCTTGGTTTTGCTCGTCCAGTTCTATTAAACTTTGTTCCAACGCTGATTTCTCTTCGCTCGCTTCTCGCAGTTGCTCTTTGATTGTCTTTACTTCCGATTCGCCTTTCTCGGCTTTCAGCGCCGATATCTCGGCCATCTTGTCTTCCAGTTGAATGCGGAATTCCTCGACGTAAGCGGCCTCCGCGGACAGATTGAGCAGCTCCTCCTCGCGCTCCTCCAACTCGACCTCCGCTTTGCTGAGTCGCTGCTGCAGCTCGTCCTTCTCTGATTGGACAGACCCCACGCCAGCCTCCAAAGCAGAGCACGCCTCCTTCGCTTGAGCCAAGTCAGCGCGCGTCTGTTCCAATTCGCGCTGAACTGCAGCGACATCTGCAAGAGAAAAGAATCCATCAGCGCCGACAACTCACAAGAGAAAAAAAAACTTAAATTATCCTCGACCAAAAAAGAAAATCGTGCAACACCAACCTGGCTCAGTTGACACAGTCTCCTCATCCACACACTTCTGCAACTGATCCTAAAAAAATCCATAGAAATAATTCAAATAATCCGGAATCCATCGCCAACTTACCCTCTCCTCCTCCAGAGCAGCTTTCTCCGCTTCCATGACCTCCAATTTCTCCCAAAGGTCATCGTCCTTGACGCCACCCTTCAACAGAGCCTCCTTTTCGCGGACCTCCTCTCGCAATTTGAGAAGCACCTGCTCCAACGCCTCCTTCTCCATTTCCCAGTCAGATTTCACGACGTCAAAATCACTGATGCTCATTTCCAAGACTTGCAGCTGCTGCTGCAGAGTCTCCACCTGCTGGCTGAGCTCATCGTTCCGCAAATTCAGGGCACGGGGAGACGGAGGGGGGGAGGATCCGGGAGAAGGGGTCTTCGGCAGACGTCGCTTCCCAGTCGGAATTGGCGTGCTGGCTGCAAACCTGTGAAATTTCCCTGTTCAGAAGAAGCAGCTTGGGATAAAGCACGGATTAATAACAGACCCTGTGGGTGATTCGGGCGGGCCTTCGTCTCGTAACCGCTTGATCTGCTCGGAGAACTCTCGCACCTTGATTTTCAGCTGATGCCGCTCGTCCACCAGTTGCTGGTGCTCGGCCAGCAGGTCGTCTTGCTTCTCCTGCAGCTCGGCTTTCTCGCGGATGACCTTGTCGCGTTCTCTCTGCAGGGAGTCCCTCTGTTGCTGCAGTGCGGTCATCTGGCGGGCCTTCTCACGGTCGGCAGCGTGCGTCTGCTCAAGGTCAAAGGTCAGTTTGTGGCGCACATCCTCCAAGTGGCGACACTTGTCCTGCAGCTGCTTCAAGTCACCCGACGACGACGACACTGCGGTGAGCAATTGAGTGAAATGAGTAACGAATTACTAATATAGCCACAAGAATTGAATCCGTTAAAATTCCCACCTACTACAAAGAATATTGACAGAAACTGACAAAGTACCAAGGATATTTGACACTTGTATAATAATAATAAGATTGCACGTCAAAGTCAAATTAACATAGAACAATGTTGACATCGACAATTGACATCAAACGCTGCTCTTCAGGGGGGGGAGGGGGGTGCTCACCTGTCTCGCTTTGGTCGTGAGCGGCGCTGATCTGGGCTCTGTGCTGTGATTGCAGAGTGGCGATCTTCTGCGCATGCACGTCCTGCAGCGCCGCCAGCTCCCTCTGGTGTTGATCGACTTCATCTCGAACCTGTTCTGTCAACTCCTGTGAACAAACGAACGATGAAGATATGGCGACCGGCAAGGAGGCGACGTCAACACAGCGCCAATAACTCATCAGGCCTAGGTCAACACTCGCCGAACCAGCCCCGTAGCAACACCATGGCAACGCAATGAGGGCGACGAGGAAGAGGAGGCGATCCCAGGCGACGCAGTCACAGCCGCCTAGGAGGAGGAGGAGGAGGAGGCGAGAGCATTGATCGGCCGAGGAGGAGGCGCAGCGGATAACACGAGGCGGAAGGAGAACTGGGGCGGTGAACTAAGGACGGAGCGGGTGTATATTGACATAGCTCAACAGCTGCATGCAAGCGATCGATTCGCGATTATTCATCATGTAAAAGGATTGAGAAGGGAAAAAATATTACACCATCAACGGCGATATATCGATAACTAGTAATAATGAGAATCCAAATGCAGACGGAGGGAAAAAAAAAAAAAAAACTAAAGAAAGGGAAAACAAATTTTTAAAATATATATTGCATTGTAATGATTATTTATCTTTAAAACGTGGCAAGATCTGATAAGGAGAGCGTGACACGTGCCTGGATATCGAAGGGTTCGCGAACGGTACGGTCCGATACGGCAACAGCATATGGCTCGAGTCGGCTGTGCATAATCGAGGGCTGTACACGAGTCGCGCGAATATACAACGTCAGTCTGACATCATCACACAAAAACCAGAAACGCGGAGAATTAAAAATAATAAAAAATAATACGTCGAACTAAAGATGAAGGCAGCTTGAACAGCACAACTCACCTCGCGTATTAAACGTTAAACCGAAGCGGCATTGAAATCTGCCACTGCATCGTCGCCTCGCTATGTTCATGTATGGTGCTGACGGGCGAGCGAACGGGCGAACGGGCGAACGGGCGGGCGGCAGGAGGCGAACTGACACGGCCGCAAAGGCTTCGGCTGCTGTCGCGGCGGCTGCTGTTGTGCATACAGTCGCACCTGTCAGGCCATGCACATGTACACCGGCCTGGGTGTACACTGTAAAACAAACGCTATTATCGCAGTTCGTCGCTCGATATGCTAAACGCGGAACGGACGACCTCGACAGATTGGTGTTAATGTAAAAAACCGTTTAATAAATCGACTAAAATAGCTCACAGTTGAGATAAAGGAGAGAATGGTTGAGTTTTGAAAAAAAGATAAAAAAAATTCTGATAACCAGAAGGAGAAGAAAAAAATTGAGAGCAGGAGATAATTTATTAATGCACAAGTGCTGATAAGCAGCGACGGTGGTTGATAAGGGTTGGTCATGTGATGCACGCCCTCTGTACAATACAGAGTGTCGCAAAAGAAAGTATACACACACCATCAGCAATATAGCCGAGTGTACATAACACGTGTTGGTCGCTCTCTACGACGGAGGGGTGAGCGGAGGGCGGAATAATTGAGACGGGGGAATATTGATCACAGGATCGTCACGAGCATCTGTGGTAACTGTAATTCGCGTAAATATCAATTAATGGATAAACACTTCCCTTTCTGTCAAACGGAATTCAATGGAAAATAATGATGGATGCCTCTGCCCACAGCTGTTGGGCGCAGAACACGAAATCGAAAATTTAGAAATAAAAAAATCGAAGGGAGAAATCTAAGGAAGGGTGATATAAAATGCTCGCGCATTATTATGGGTGCTAGTTATTACTCATAATATAGTTATCAAGTGTGAATATATTCAATTTCTAAACTAAGAAAATAACCTAACCAGGTAATGGGGGTGATGATATATTTATTCTGGTGGGTAGTGAATTAAACGTGGGCTCACCTGAATGCGGTTCCTCAGCTGGCTAGTCGAGTCTTTGGTTTCAGAGTTGATAGATCGTTCAGTTGTTTCATTCTGTGAAATAATGCAACACAAAGGTGTTCAGCTGCGAATGACTGCAACACAAGTGCTTCACGGACGCCGAGAAACTTCTAGATGCTTGTCAGCTAAAGACCTTTGCTCACTGATAACAGGAGGGGAGGGGCTCTCTTGGCTTTTTTTTTCCTTTCTCTTTCTGATATGCTCAGGTAAAAATGAAGGAGGGTCTTATCTTAGTGGCAGGTAGAACAGGAAAATTGAAAGAAAAATATATTTTCACCTTTTTCACTCTTTTTTTGGGGGTTTAATTTAAGGTTTTAAGATGACCTCATCTTATCTGACCTCATCTTATCTTATCTATAAATATGTTACAATTCTCAGATACTTTTATTCTGGTAAACTGGACTTCAATGATTTTAGGTTTTATTTTTGCAGAAACAAAAATCGACCAGGTTGACAAGAAGCATGGGAACAAACTCCAGCAGTAATCATAGACAGTCATGCTGAGCACCCAGTTGTATTTTGCACTTTTAGGGATTAAGACTGGGAATTGGCTAATACAGAGTTATTTATAACTATGATTTATATACAGTGCATGCGGTCCATATATAAGCCTTTTAATTTGATATTGCTACACACAAATAAAAATCCTGATTTCATAATTCGATATCGCGTTTTGTCTCAATATTTTAAGAGAAATATTTGAAGAAACTGATACCCTGATAGCTAACAATGATTTAAGAGAAAAATTTTAAAAATCGAGAATTCCTAATGCAAGCATATTTCAGCCCAGAATATGAATATGCATGAGTGAAAAAAACATTGTCAATTAATTCAGGTTGCCAAGGGAGTTTATCTACAGCCCCCTGAATCAACATTGAACACATGCATGCATGAAAACATGCATGTGATTGATTGGATCATGGATGATGACTCATGCATAAAAAGCAAAATATATAATACTAAAACTAATAATAATTAAAACAAATAATTTACGAGTACACAAGGATTTTTTTTTAAATTAAATATGAAATAAAATAAAATCTACTTACACATTTCTTCCAGTGTCGCACTTCAGCATTGAGTCTTTGCACTTCACTTCGCAGTTGATTAATTTCTCTCTGACATGCGATGACATCATCAAAATCTTCGTCACCAGGCTCAGCGAATACTGCAATCGAAATGAAAGATCAGCCAATCAGAGGAGGACGGCAGGTGTCAGGGTTTCCACCGCTGCTATCAGATAAGCAACGAACTTCGCTCGTAGCCCCGGGTAGCAAGTTCAGATGGAACATGCGAGCGAACATGCTCATTAGCATGCTCAAATTAATATAATACTTCAATCAGTGACCTTTAACGATAAAATGAATTCTGGCATTGACGGAAAAAAATTTGAAAAAGGCAAAAAAAAAAACAATCAGATTATCTAATCCACAGTAGACAGGAAGGAGAAAAAAATATTTAAATCTGCTGATCTGTCTTGTGTATACAGCAGTATGCAAACAGAATATAAGCGGCTCTTCCATTATACGACATAGTCTCGAGGTAATTTGAGATGCAAGATAAAACACACAAGCGAACCAAAGATATTGAAATCTGATCAAATATAGTAGTAAACTGATTAATATTCATGAGGTTTAAAAGTGACATAACTGCCACGATTGAAACTCTCAATAAACTTCTCGATAAAATATATAAGTATTCAGTCGAGAGAGAAAGAGAGAGAGGGGAGCTCACCTGAAGCAGGAGAAAGCAGAAATGAACTGACAAAACGAAAGCAAGCACTGAACAAACATCCTGTTGGATGCAGGCCCCACGACGACAGAGAGGCAGAGAGAGTTTTTCTTTCAGTGCCCAGGTGTGAGTAGAACACGTGGAAAGCCAAGATCATTCGTTGTCATTGATCAGAAGAGACAACACAGCGGAATCAATTAGCAAAACAACTGAACAGCACCTGTTTACGCGATTCAATTGATTGACCAAAAAATAAAAAATAAAAGTCCCGAAAAATTCCCGACCCCTGCGTTACAGCAGAGCGATGCCGAGCGTCTAAAAAGGGTGATTAATTACACGTTGAACACACAACACTTGACGGGCTAATGTCGGCAGTGCAGCGGCCACAAGAGATATGAATGAGATTTCTATGTTGCACTATGTACCAACCTGGCTAACAGTTCTAGTCAACTGTTGTGCTAATATCACTACCGAAACACGTACATTCACATAACGCTGGAGCGGACGATGAATGAGGCAGAATTGCGGCAGAGTGCGAAGACGAGTAGATATCGGGCGAGAGATCCAGGGAGCGGTCTTGGTGCTGCTCTCGTAACTGCTTTAGTTCAGTCTGCGAATGTTACATCGTAATTAGCAAGAAGTAAAACACGCAAAAACCAAACTCACTTCTTTCGTGTCCACAATGGCTCGGTACTCTTTGGAAACGGCGCTGATTTGTAATTCTGCCGATTCCAACTTATCGACGAGCTCGGCATTTTCATGCTGCAGTCGCTTGTTCTGCAAACAGAGAGAGATGAAGGTGGCCTTGAGTTGAGGATAATTGCTAATGGAGCGAGTGATAATGCCATCAATATTCAGCCTTCAATCAGCTAACGACATCAGCACCCTGCAACTCACCTCCGCTTGTTGCGAAGACACCCAAGTCTCGAGTTCAGAGATTCGACGACGACTGAGATGCAACTGTGTTGCCGGATCTGTGTAAAATAAAACCGATAATATTAGTCGACGGTGGCTTCTACGATAAGGGGACGCGCATTGCACGTGGTGGGAGTATGGTTGACCGATTATTGATTCGTTACGAGACGGTATAAGGATGATCCGTTGATTGACAGCTGCTGCATTAATAACCTTTGAGTCACACGGCGGGTAGACTCATTTATCATTTTCTCATTCAACGAGCTCACTTTTGAATGGAGAGCACGCTCAGGAAATACTCACTCATACCACTCAATACAAGGTCATCGAATAAACTCTAGAGGACATCTTTTTCTATACAAGTAGATTTCTAATCATTAATAGTAAACGCAGATGAATTGAAATGCAATTCGAACGATAGGATTATACATCGAACTTAAGCTACAGCCGAGTGACTTGTATATTCCTTATTTATACGTTACAAGCTCAACTATTATGCAAGTGATGGTAGCATATGAACCTGTCACCAGACCCGGAATTTACATGAATCTAGCTCCATTAACTTCCATAGTAACGGAGTAAGGAGAGAAAAGCCGTTTAATCACTCGGCCAGAGAGGGACGGACCTGTCAGTGTTTGAAACGAAAGCAAACACTCGAGTCGGGGCATGAGCGCTTTTCACGAGCACACCTGAGGCAGGTATCTGGCGCCCCCTGATGAGAAAAAACTTAAACATTGCCCTTTGCTGGTTGATAAGAGAACGGTTGAGCAAATAAGACGTTGATAAGAAACGTCATTAATTCCTCTCGTATGAGGCCGGCGACAGGAAAATTCCACCTTCAAAATGAGCAACAGATCAGCACTTGACTTACTTCCCCGCGTTGCTCTTTAAAAAAGTATGCGGTGTGTCTTCGAAATTAAATATCACAAAATTCTGAGCAAATTCTGAGCAAATTCTGAGCAAATTCTGAGCAAATTCTGAGCACGAACACCTAATTTTGAGCTAACACTACAATAAGTAAACACTCAGAAATGAGTGAGTGAGGTTTGTTCAATACATGCTATCTTGCACCTACAATTAGCTATAAGCTAATTAACTTCAAGTTTAATTAGCGTAAATTCCTCATAAACAAGAGGTATGCAAGGACTGCATAGAGCCCAACAGGAATAAATAATATTTAAAAATTGGAATTGAATATTTCTCGAGTACGCAATAAAAATTTTTTAAAAAATTAAAAAAAAAGAAAGTCAATAATATTGTGAATGAACAACGCAAAACCGATTAAAATGCATGACGTGTTAGAACATTGCAGAATAAATTTCCCCCCCTTCTCCATTGAAATCAAAATCAATCAATGAATTGGATTCAAGTCTGTCATTAACAACATACGTTCCCCCTTCACAGAGGGTCTGATGTTTTATGGCAAACAAATATGTTTCGCTGTTTCTCCAATATAATGATGGGCCTTACTGTGCACATACATAGATCAATATAAAACAAAGGAAAAAAAAAAAAAAAAGAAAAACCAAAATTAAACTTTCCAATTAAAACCTAACTTAATGAGATCATATTCATGCAAATCCCGAATAGACCAGACCGGAATACAAAATAAAATTACAATATTAATGAGATTTAACTTCCCTTATTGCAAATTCAACAGAATATGAATGAAACCCAACATACCAGCAACACGCAATTACTTCAACATAACCCACAAACTCCACTAAATATGCCTGGTAATTGTTGATACAAAGCCATTTATACAACACAAACAACCATTACCGCAAATAGCTCTGGCTCCTGGCTGCCGTTATTTCACTAACGTTTATGGCGCAAAGCACACCGAAGAATTCCTCTCATTTCAGCAAATGAGGGAACAATGCAAGCCAGATCACACGCTATTACAATGACCACATCAGATCTGCTTGATCTCATGAAGTTAAAAAAAGCACGGGTTGCATTGCCTTGACCTGCGGAGGGCATCTCGCCAATGACCTTAATGAACCCTGCTTCCATTCGCTGTTACGAGAAGAGTCGTAAGGGTTGGTTCCCAAATGGGATGCTCATCCTGTGTTTTCCACAACTGATGCTCAGCACCTTGCATAACGCACTTGGGTCAGCTGCAGACTTGGTCCGTCGCTATAGAAACTGATCATTCTCACGCAGAGAGTCAGTAATATTTATTAATCAGGAATCCCTTAGTTCAATATTATTATTATGCTGAACGCAAGGAATATGTACATAAAACAGAATAAGCATGAACAATACAGCACATTGTATCAATCACCAGAAACTAATTTGAGGTCATTGCGTATTTAATTACAAATTAAATATATTACAAATTACAAATTTAATAAATTTAATAAATTTAATAAATTTAATAAATTTAATTACAAATTAAATATATTAAATCACACATTATGGAAACATTACGTGCAGGATTAAAGGAGCTAGATAAAAAATTTAAAATAAAAATAAAAATATATAAATGAAAGAAGAAACCGAGTAGCTATGGAAACGAAAAGAGGATGATGACTCACGGTGTGCATTACGTACAAAACTAAAATAATATTTCCCTGTATGAAAAAACTACTCGTCCGCCCACTCTAAGCACACCACCCGCGGACAGGAAGGGAACGAGGAAGAAAGCAATGAAATACACTCACACCTCACATAATAGAAACAGCAGTACATTAAAATCTACTCTCTTAAAACCTCGTGTATTCTCAGTAAGAAGATTCTATGGTAAGAGAAAAGCGAGTGAGGCCTCTCACCGGGATGAAATGAAACCCGGTGGGGAATGACATTATGGGAAGGTGCGAAGGCAGCCTTAGGCGGTAGTGCCACGCTGAGCAGCTAAACATCACACACTCTGCTTATAGGGTGTATGTAAGCGAGATAAAATATCAGGGTTTAAAAAATTGCAAATTAGTCTCATTGGGTGCAAGATTAATATGAGAATATGCATGAATACCAAGCGTGAAGCAGATGTGGTATACATACATATGCCGATGCTAGGCACAGAATAATTAAAGCATTTAATTGACATTGACGTTGGCCTGGTGTCTGCTGAACATTCAGCGAGCTATGCATACACAGAATGCACAGACCCCAGATAATGATAACGACTGACTGACGAGAGTGATGGGAGAGTTGTGATATGGCAATACAGCTGCAAATTAATACTTCAACACTCAAGTACAACATAAATTATGCACACAGCAGATAAGTAGGTGGTATATAACGATATATTAGTAATCATTAATGTTATATAGCCGAGAAAGAGTGTGAATACTGACAGTACACATTTCACAGTACTACTGTGAAATGTACTCAGCATAGCAAAACTATGGACAGCCTCACACAGCATCTGGTATTGTTACACAGTTGAAGGAGTCATAATAGATAATAGATGAACTGCAACAGATGCACGCAGCATCAAATGCTAAGCCATGTGATAACACCTGCAGCTTTATCACCGCTCAAAACGTCAATTATCCAACGCGGCAGGTCTTCACGCAGTCTCACCTTATGCCTAATCATAACGCACCGATGACGTTATGATACGGCTGCCGTATAACGTTATGATTTGGGCTTAAAACGTTATGATAAATGATTGCGTTATGAATTATGGTGTACATGCATGCACTCAAGCAGTCAGCTTTAAGGGACGATAAAAATCGAAATCCGATTACATCCTGAATCAATAACCCACCCATTCACCCCCCCCCCTCCCCACAGAAAAAAAAAAAATTGTTTTGAAAGTAACTTTTAAAGGCAACTTCAAGTTTTTTTTCGTGTTTTGATAATTTTATCAAATAAAATTAAAATAAAATTATCAAAACACGGGAGTTGAATTAAGGTGTCATGGCAAAAGATATGCTACTGCAACTGAAACTGAGGCGGAACAGATTGTTCTATAAAATTAAAAAATGTCATGAATGGTAAAACGAGTAACACAGATGGTTGAATAACAAAGAATATGAACCAAGCAAAAACCATAAAATGGGTTAAAGCAATATTTCACAAAACCCAAGAATAGCCAGGGAATTAATAAAACAAGGGATATGATTGTGCTATCTGGGGTACATGAGTATTATCTATACATATGTGTCATATAGCGCCAACAAGTACAAATAAATATGATGAAGAGAGAAATCGCTTCGGACCTTAATTAATTTATTAATTCGTACCTCAGATAATCTTCTCAAGTTTATTCCCGTAATGTGGCTACTTGAGTATTTCTTTGCCTGTGCGTTAATTGCATGGGATGGTATTGCACATGAATGTTGTGATCAACATGCAACGCCTAAAACAGAATGCACTCTAGTTTTATACGGCGATCCGATGAGATCACACGATGGTACAACTCTATATAGATTGCACTCACTGTGTTTGGTGAATTGCTGATTCACAAAAGAGAAAAAAATACGATACCAGCAAAGAGCAAAGAGACTAAGAAGGCCTATCTGCCAATTGTAATCGCTCAAAGCGACCAGCCTGTGATACTGCTTAGTATGTGTAAATAGAGAAGAGATCGACCCGTGTCAACTGGGTGAATTATTGCACAGCAATAGTGCTGGTAGTCTTTCCATTGTGTGTGAAACAAATGATTGTTATTAAGCAGTTAACTGAAATGTATGATGTAACCCAATGTAGACCACAAAAGCCAAGTTTGTAGCGCTGGATGGCAAGCGCTGATTGGCAACAATTCTAGCGCCTTTTTTCTGCATACATAAGCATTTTTTAAAGCCGTGATGGCTGGTTTTATTTCACCAACGGGTGGGCACTAAGGATGGGCTAGACAAGGCAACAGTCGCTCGCGATATTGCCCCAAAAATATCAAGCGATATCGATATTGGAAGCCATAGTAGCCAAGAGAGAAAGAATTTCATTCATTTCCGCAAACAGCAAAGCAAGAATAGAGAGAATAGCTGGCCTGGGAGTTCAAAGGCGATTCCCGTAAAATGTACGAATTGGGTCAACAGGCAACTCTGGAAAATGAGTTACATGCTTGTAGTGCAATTTGCGAATAGTGATGTATATTTAACAAACTTATTGAATTTGTTAGATTTATGTACAATATGAATCGGAGAAAAAGATTGATATCGGATGCGACGTTCGCTAGCGATGTTGAAGAAAAAATTCAATATCTCTCGCCACTTTTCGGGCAATATCCGTCATATCGAGCCCATCGATAGTGGGCACCATTAAAATTACAACCACAGAGACGAGGAAATTACAATTTTACGAACACATTAAGGAAAGGTTACTCATTACAAGGAAAATAATTATTTGAAAAAAGAGAAGGCAGGAGAGGGCAAGAACTCCGTGGCTGAGCAACATCACACAATGGACCGGCCTCACTTACATTGAGACGTATGAAAAATCAGATTAGATATGATATTTTAGATAAAAGCATCCCAGGACAATCAGGTATTAAAATCCCTGAACTCGGTTAAATTTTTTGCATTGCATTTTAGATGATTTTTAGAACTCAACAAATTGGTTTAATTCTATGTTCTTACGAAGAGCAGTTTAAAAGTTTAATATAATAAAAGTTTAAAAGTTTAATATAATAAAAGTTTAAAAGTTTAATATAATAAAAGTTTAAAAGTTTAATATAATAAAAGTTTAAAAGTTTAATATAATAAAAGTTTAAAAGTTTAATATAATATGGGGAATAATTCAAATACGTTTTCACAGTGATTTCGAATTTACGGATATCAGATTGTTAGCCACTTAGTATTAGTATTAGTGCTTCGAATATAATTTATTTTATTTATAATTTATAAATTTATGCAAAAGTAGCAGATATAAGCAGTATTAGGATTCGCAGATATTGTAAAATTAATTAATTCAGTTTTGTTGCAAGAATATATACACAAAAACACCAGCAAATCTGATTCTGAATGGCTATTAAATATGAAGCAAATTTGTACAAATCATGCAGAATATAAAATAAAACATAAGTGAATACTAAATCATAGATACAAATAAAGAAAGGGTGTGCAGCGTGGAGACTTAAATGCGGATCAAACTTTCATAGATCAAAAAGTTAAATGCATAAAACAGGAGAGGTGTCAATGCGGAGTGGAGACTGGATTCAGGGGGCGGGGCTTAATTCTCGAATTTCTAATAATACAGATTAACTTTTGGTCTGCAAAGTATTAGATCAAGAGAACAAACAGTTCTGGAGCCAGGAAAACAACTCTACCCGGTAGAAAAAATAAATTCAAGATAAATGATAACTGAACTGATAGAAAGATAAGTAATAACTGATAGAAAGGGGGGATTTAATACGTAATGATCTTGGACTCTTGGTAATGGTCTGTGTTTATGGAATTGAGGCTGGCGTTATAAGCTTCGGTTCACTTCAGAACTTTTAAAAATGCAATGCAAAAAAATTGAACTATTATAATTTAACACAGAAAAGTTAATAAATACTGAACCCTCCTCAATATAGATACATTCCGTAGCCATCCTTGGTGAATGTCTAATTGACAATATCTAATCTTGGATCGCAGTTATTCTTAATACTATATTGGGGGCCGCGATAGATGTTCATGGGCTTGCTTAGCATGCAGAAGGTCGCGACTCGCTTGTGATCTTAGCCCACTGAGGGCTTACCTGTCACCTTGGGGGGTCCAATATAGAAGCAAAGGCAATTGCGGTATATACAAGTGAATCAATTTTTTTTTTTTAGCCGGTAAAGGTAATTGTCTAAGTATATGATATAATTGATCATTGATATCATCATCACCATTAAACTGTAAAATAAGATTCATCACCGATTGAAATTACAATTAATAAATCAATAAAGCAAATATACGAGGGAGGTCAAATTGATTAGTTCCAGCTAGCATATCGCCCAGTAAGTTCAATCAATCGGAAATAGACCAAATCAATGAAATGCGTAGACACACAGTGACACAGTTAATTGATTTGTTGGCATGGCAGGTAATAATGAATGGATTATAATATTTAATAACTAATAATAATTAATAATTATTAATATTTATATAGGATAATAACCTGATAACGGATAATGAAGGTTAATATTATATCATTATCAAAAATAAACAAATAAAATCGCAACCTTTTGATCCTGTCAACGAATTCGTTGAGCAAATAACGCCCACTATAACATACGCGACCAATTCAATAATTACTATATAAACTCAACCATTGCATCAAGCAGTGGCCAACATATTAAAGCGATTATTACATAACAATATTTATTTATTAATTTACCATCGATTTCTTCCGTTGTTTCTGTCAAAACCTCTTTCGTGAAATCAGAAATTTGGCCTCGGATCTGCGAAAACCCGCTTCCCAACCACGACATCTCGAATGGGAAGAGACACCAGTGGATCTGGTGTGTAAATTAAGAATTTTGCTATCTATTCCTCCAGTTTCGCGCGCCTCTGGTGTTTCAGTGCAGAGGAAAAGAGCCTTCATTCGGCCAACTGCCAATCTGCCAACACGACGATCGCCATCTTGCTTGTGCTTCTGTTGATGGCCGCCGGAGGGCGCCACTTCCTAAGTCATTACGGCACACGTGCTACCAGCAGACGAGCATGCGCGGGTTGTTACATAACTTTCACGCTAAATATTGATTAATTAGTGGTACATCACTCGATTGCATAATACCAATACACAACACCGCCCTGCTTTCAAAGAAATTGCACATGTCCTTGTCAATGCACCAAAGATGTGAGGAATATTATGCTAGTGAATTGCTCATTTTGTAGGCGATATACGGTAAATATGATTTACCGTAGCATAGCAACAAAAATATACTTACTAAGTACATGTAAACAGTACGTTTATAAAAGCATAAAAACATAAATTAACATACCAGCAAAACAAAATAAACAATAAACTGAAAACACAAACAATTTTATTTTCTCAACCAAAATTCAAAAACGTCATGAGGACTAGATAAACAACATTGAATTGACGATAGTTTTAAATGCATCAATGATATTACAATGTTATTTGCATACGGTATGTTATCCCATAGATAAAGAGTTTGTAATAACCAAATTCGTGTGTGAAATATAAAGCCTGCATAGGGCACACAACTCCACAAACGACCGAGTAAAAAAACAAATATTTACCAAGCGTATCAAATTGGAAAAATTTTCTAATAAAAAATTTCATTGGTCCCATTAACACCAGAAGTTGACAATTTGGAGTAAAATAAAGCATGCTAACATTATGGCAACCAACTATTTTTTTTTTTTTTTTTTTTTTTTTTTTAAAGAGTGGGAAAATGTTCCCAAGGTGAAATTACAAACAGATGCTCATAATGCATTTCTGAGAACGGAATCCAATAACCGGAACAAAGGAAGCTGCACAAGGCTCATCCCAACCGAACAGATCCTTCCATTCAGCATTATAAGCTAAAAAAAAATTAAATATATTCCTTTCTAAAAATATAAAAAATTTCACCACGCACCCGATAGGATATAATCCATAGACGGGAATATATCAGCTCTGTAGAATATCCTCAGGAGTCTCAGTCCTGCTTTCGATGCAAATCCAACTTTTTGTAATACTTCACGAATGCACGCAATAACGGAACGCAAAACCGATCGTACTTCGTCCTTTTCATCACAGATTCCTGGCATCGAATTCGTGACTGGACAAAAAATATTTGAAAGGAAAGAAAACAAGACACGGATGTATAAATACTCACCAACGTTTGCGACAAATGAGAGTATATCTTTTGAGGGCGTGTCATCGTTTTCTTCTTGCAAGCAGAGCTTTGCGTATCGGCAAACAACGAGGAAGCCTTCACTCCTTTGAGTGTGCACGACTAGCGGGAAAAAAAATAAAAAAAAAAGATTGAGGATATCAGTTGATTAACATATTCGCACGTACAGTGCTTCGTGTTTGATTCTGACACTGTCAGAGCGCCATACACATCCCACTCTACGAGGCAGTTACGAGGTAAAGAAGTTATCACAACGTACTCAACTTGGCCAAAACATTCATCCTGTGTAGAAAAAACATCAATTAAAAAAATGTAAAGCAAAAAAAAAAAAAAAAAAAAAAAAAAATTCTCACTTTGGATGCAATCAATTTCTTCCACTCGGCTTCAGCAACAGACACGAAATCTTTGTGCGTGATGTAACAAACCGCTAAAATGACCGAAGCGATTCCGTTGGACTGGGGGGCAATCGCTTGCAGGACTCGGTCAGTATGGCGCAGAGAGAGGCGGGCTTGCGGGAGAACTCCGTCTGATACGACTTGCATGGAAGCAGGAACAAGTGGAATCTGGCCAGCCACAAATATGAACTCATCCAACTGACAAATAACTCTGGAGTGCGGGTGATCACGGAGCTATCGGTTTACCTTAACAGCCTGGCTGTACGGGCCGATATTAGCGGGGGCCCAGTGCGATAACCCTTGCACGTGCATGGTTTTGCGCTCGCTGCACTGTCGAACGCCACAGCTCAGCGTGAGATTCACGTTGCTCGGTAGACAGGTCTCGATGCAAACTCTTAAAAGAAATATTATTACACGGATTGTCCAAAGAAAATACACCAAACTAACCGGATGGGCGGATTGTTGCTAAAAAATGTCTTGTAAACTTGGTTCACCAGCGCAAACTGACTCATATCTCTCACACACAGATGCACAAACACAATATCTCTCATTGAGAAGCCAGCTTTCTCAACAGCCCCTGATATAACAGATAAAATAGATCATTGAATTGACCTCATTTTAATGACCTTTCACCTTTCATAGATTTCATGACTTTCTCGGTGTGTTTAGTGAGATCTCCTTCGTCTTCCTTGTTAACAGCAGCTGTGAATCCTGACAGATACAACATACCGGACGATGAAACTGAATCAAAAACCCGTGCATCTGCGGAAGATATAAATGAAAGACTATTCTGGAGTCAGGCATCAGCTACGAACTCTTTAGCTTCTTCAAAACCGGTCGTTCAACATCCTCGACAACAGGAGGGTTGTTAATAGTTGGCACGTCCTCCTCGTCAGGGAAAATCTGCCCCAGCAGATCACTGCTCCTCATCATCGGAATATCCTGAACCATAGCCAGCATGCTGGCATACTCGTCCTACAGGGAAAGGAAATAGAAAAGGATTATCCCCCCAAAAAATCAAAGAATTTCTTCACCTCTTTTTCTTCCAAATGCATTTCTTTCAGTTGAAGATAGGCAACCGGTGCAAAAGGGTCATCTGAGTGCATGAGAATTTCTTTGTCATCTCTGTTACAGAAATGAATATTATAACTAAAATCTTCTTACAAAAACATCAGACTCACACGATAATCTTCATTTTGAACAGCGGACAATCGAGAGTGAATGTTTCAAATTCTCCTCCTTCTCCACAGATGTTTAAGCCATATTTTTCATTCTGGTTAAGACGGAGAATTATCACTAATAAAAATAAATAAAAATATCCGTTCCGACCATTTCTCGCATGTGCGGTTGAATCTGACTGAGAGTGAGACCCAGATGCTCGTCCGGATTGAGACCCATGGCAGCCACTTTCACGATGATCGATTTCACTTGCGCTGCGATCATCTCGTCTAAGAGTTCATCTTGTTCACGGCGCCATAAATATGCTAATGAGGTCAGACCAAGTCGTTGGCAACTGTGAAAACAGCTAATTAATTCAAAAGACTGATGCTCGAGTGAGAATATTTTGGAGAAGAAATCAGAAATGTTTATAAATTAAATTAATTTCAGAGGATATAATTAAGCCTCAGCCGACTCACACGTTTTCCACCCGAACTCGCTGGTAATCCGATAAAATAGCCCCGACCGAAACAGCCTCAATTGGACATTCCTCCTTAAATCAGCAAGAAGAAATAATTAATATCCACCGATAAAAATGCACCCAGTTGACACCTTGACTCGGCTGAGGAGTTTGTATAAATCCTCGACTTCATCTGCTTCTGTTTCTGTGTAATACATCCCTAGTTCAACCGATGAACCCTCTGCAAAGTCAACTTGAAACGTGCTATAAAAGCGCTGGTTTTATTAATACCGATGGTTTGACGAAACAGGGGCAGCCCCATGGCTTCAGCATACAAGTCAATTGCTTGATGACCAACCGTCTGAAACATGTAGCTGTCGATCTCATTTTTATCTGCAGGGGAGAGTTTATTTTTGTGATATATGCGGTGCGTTGTCGTTGAGGTACCTGGATCTTTCGGGCGTAGATTCGCCAGAGCAACAATTTCGTGGCCTTCAGAGACGCACTGCATCATGTTATAGCAGCTGTCTTTGCCTCCGCTGAAAATGGAGTCAGATATTTTATGAGAATCGAGTTAAATTGAGTTTAATCTCAATCATGGTCGCTCGTAATCACAGATAACATACGCCACAGGTTTCGCAAACGGGCGTGATATGCCACAGAAGACGGAAAGGAGAATCAAGTGGGAGCCATCGTCCGCCGTTGCTGTTGAGCTGCATGACTCAGCTGACAGCGTTCGATGCTCAAAGCGTTGGTGCATTTCATGCACGCAAATTCGCGAGATCTCGTTTAAATTGTTTGTGTGTGTTTATAAGCTGTAATAATGCACTGCGGTATATTGACGAATGATATAATATCAGGATAATTAAAATATCACTGACAAGATTTACGCCGTGGTTCTTTGAGCAGTTTAGATCAACATTTTCTTGGATAAAATTATCAAGATATGACACAATTAAACCCTCTTGAGGGTGAGGGAGACACAGTTCTATGGCCTTCCCAATAACTCGCTTCTTAATTGCCCCTGAGGATGATCCGAAACAATGCAGCAGGAATATGGGGCAAAATAAATCTGTCAACTTCTCATTTTACTTGTTCATCTGTCTTGTTTTCAGAGCTCAACTTGTTCTTTCAACTGTTCCATTTCTCTCGCTTCAGAAAGTTCTAATTTTGCTTTCCTTCTTGACCTAATTGTCATGCATGGTTATGCCCCATGGGGGGATTGCAGGTTTTGCCTATTCTGTGCTCACAACTGACAAACATTGAATCCCGGGTGCATCCTTGGGCCTGCTTTTGTGCCTTGCTCCCCAGGGAAGCGGTTATCCTACACATCATGGATGATGTACACTCAGTAACACTACCGTGTGACACCGTGAGTCATGACTGCTTGCGAACTTTCCTTGAGGAGCTAGTGACTCAGTATAATGTGTATTGAATTATTTGAGTAGTTCTATAATCTAGCTGTGACTGCAGATAATCGGGCGAGGTCTGCGGTCTCACTGTAGTATGTCAGCTAAATCTACGGTAACCATGGTAACTAGCATCTAAGTCTAAGCCCTATGCTATAATTAGAATGGAAAGAGCACCTAATTAAAGCGACGACTCTCATTCCGATTCAGATCAAATATCGGCGTATTTCTCAAAACGTGAAAGCCTGAAACTTCTTCTGCGGTTTCGGTTTTAGACGAATGAAAAACGCGACGTTTTAGCGCTGCAATCATAACGCATCCGCATTGGCAATCATAACGCATCCGTGGAATTTCGCGGCCTTTCTGGCATAAGAGCCTTCAGTCTAGTGGTGCCTGGATTATACCAGCGGAGGATCCATTGGAAGAGTAATGAGAGGAGGTACAGAGGAGAGAAACTAGGTTGGTGCAGGGGCTGAAAAACCTTCGATAAAATACCATGTTTGATATAATAGTTCTTTAATATTCAATTGCGTGGCGCCGTGCAATACTAGGAAAAAAATCCTAATCGTTACTACATGTACAACAATTAAAAATAGCATCTGAAAAACTGGGATTCATTCAAAATAACTTTATTTCAACAATAATATTTTAATGAGACCATCAGAGTGAGTCGGATGCCATACTTTGGGTTATGCAATCGGAGAGACAAGAAATAGTCGTCCTCAGCAGAAAGAATAAAAAAATAATAAAAAATAAAAATCGCCATAAACACAAAGGATAAACATGGAAGATTCAGAACAGCAACAGTCTCAAAAGTCACCAAATAGGAAAATAGGATAATTGAAAATGAGAAAATTACTTAAGACTTGGTAGTTGAAAATCTTCATGAACAGAGTACACATTAAAAATTTAACAGGTGAGAAAAAAAAAAAAAGCACTTGATACAATCAGTGGTTCCACAACACATGAAAATAATAAACAAAATTATGGTTTTTCCTGTTGATATGAAATCATGAAATATCACACGTTTGACCTGATTGTCCATCAAAAACAAGGTTAGGGTCAGAGTTCGGCTTCTTCAATCTATCAGTCAGAATCCTGCACTGAATTCGCCTTTTCACTCTCTCTCGGAGCGACTTTGGCAAATCACAAAATTCAGGAGCGAGTATTTTCCTAAAGTTCACGGCAAGGTCGAGCGAAATACTGCAGAAAAAGGTTGTTGAATGAGATCATATTTCCATAAGTACCAGGCAATGGTACAAAGGCAATTTGGAGAAATTGGATGGAAATTAAGTACAAAGCGACAGAAACCATAATCCGAAAGATATCCGAAAAGAGACTTTATTATTCATTAATGGCTGCTTTTGTCAGATAAATATGAAATAATGAAAAAAAAGAAATAAAAGAAATAAAATGAAATAAAATGAAATAAAAGAAAGAAACACCCACCAGACTAAACTCTTCGGAGAGAATCGGAACAGCATAATTTCATTGCTTTGACGCTGGAAAATAACAACAGAAATGATCGAAAAATAAAATAAATAAAAAAAACCTCACCATATCAACATTATGATTGAGAATGTCATTTTCACATCCACCAAAGATCACAATATCTCCGCTTGAAGTTTTGTTGGCAGTGTGCCAAAGACGGTGCTGCTTTCGGTTTGGCATTTCTTTCCATGTACACGAACCGGTGTCAAATATCCAACAATCACCTGCAGAGGAGTCAAAATATCACAGCAACTTCACAGCCATTGCTTTCAAGCGCTTTAGAAACTTTGTTATAATTGTACTTTTTGCGCTACATAAATGAATGAATTATTATTGCTATGTGGAGAAAGGCTCCTTTTTTTTAAATCACAATTTAATGCCAGATTAGATATAATAATTCATTGGGCTACACCCATAGCTGTTATCCTTTGAGGTAATAGCTTAATAATTCATCGTTCCTCTAAATAGATCATGTATATTAGCAGGTGTGAACAAGTGATGGACCCTAGTGTGGATGCACATAAAGATAAGCACAAATATTCGCACACAACTTTCAAACATGCCGTCATGCAAATATAAGACTCGAGGGACCAGTTGAGCGTGGTCTGTGAGCAGAGGGTCGTCTTACACAAGGTGCTCACACTGTCACCACTCACCAGTTTCAGGGAGTTTATACGATTCTTCGTACAATTACGTGCATCTGTACATTCATACAATTTCTCATACATGTTAACATGCATATCAATATAATTGCACATGATTTTGATCCATGCATCTTTGTACATTGTATTATTTGGGAGCCGTTGTGTACCCATACAGTGTCCTCCTTAGCTTGCGATTGTTGATCAGTTTTGAAAGTTTGATCTAATTGGACGCTTGGCAACATAAGCTGAAACCAATATGAAGCCTTGAGAGTTGATCAGCGATATTGATATGATGGGGTTTTACGGCTCCACCCAAACCAATCGGATGATACGGGCGCCAGAACAGAAGACCTGGGACCGGGTTTCCCCCTACTCTTATCAATAAATCCTAAAGATTCTTTATCCTGCATACCATCATAGACAGTAGTACACAGCGCCCGGCCTTGTTACGCAGTTGGGCAGCACTACAAAGTCATTGAAGAATGACAATTGTAATTCACAATCATAACGCCCGTGGCCTGATCGGGTCTCGAACCCGGGACCTCGACCCCCATGGTCGGCATAGGATTGCAGTCAGCCGGTCAAACCGACTGAGCTATTCAGTGCCCTTGAGAGTTAATCAACACATGCACATGCATTGAGCAAGCGTCCATTGACATATGACTTTTTTTTTTTTAAGATCACCTTAACTTATAATCACATTCATGTGCGATTATATATCATGATTGAATATCACAGAGCACAAGTGCTCTTCCCTGTGTGGCACCCCTTTAACACTTAAAGGGAGGGAGAACTGGTTAAAAATGGACTTTGAGTCGTTATTTGATGCACCAAAAATGATTCCTATGCCTGGCCCACACAAGGAATATCATCCCTAACGATTTCTCGGGAGATATATTGCTAACTAGGCGTGACGTCAGGAGCTGTGATGAAAAACTGAGTTCCCCATCTGTTACAATGGGCTTCGTCATATCAGCGTGTTCTGCGACTAAACCCCTGGATATTTTTTTATTTTCTTTTGGGAAATAGATAGAATAATCATTTTGCCACCAGTCAGGCGCGAAAAAATTTTTTTTTTCGCTATTTTTCTTATTTTAACAAGCGATTTTCTAGAACACCTACCATGTTTCTCATCCTGAAACAGTAAAAAGGTCAGCCAGAGTGCACCACGCATGCGCTTTCGTTTCGTAAACAACAAAGATGTCCTTTTATGGCGAAGATGATCTGCTCTGATTGGCTGAAATCGATAGCTTCACGAGGGGAACGGGACCAATCACGGCAAGCCTTCAGCTGACGTTTGCCTCCTATACTTCGTAATGGAAGCCATTCTCCCATAGGCCCAATGCTAACCCTGATATTCGAATTGCATTATTTCCTTACGCTTGCATCCAGGCATGGTGTTTTTGGCAAGGAATGCTATCAATTGGTGCTATGAGTCAATAGAACATCACTTAAAATTCAGTTCCCCATCCCTTTAAGGGAAACCAGCTCCCAGGGTCACAGGGGTCAAATAAATCAATAAATGCATGGCATTGGTCATCATGCATAGGCTTATTCAAAGGAACGAATCAGGATGCTCGCTGGTTGTGTTTGACAGGTGATCGCCTAATACGGATTGTGAACACGATGGCTAAGAGCAGAAGTGATCGTGATCGTGACAAGCGGTCGTCTCGTACATGTGTTTGTTAACACCAGGTTCTACTGTATGTCCCACTTACTAAGAGCTTGATTGTCTTGAGAGTATCCTCCGTATAAAAACAAATGCCGATTATCAAATGGAGTGAAACTATGCCAGCTCCTCCCGCATGGAATATCTCCTGTTACATCCAAACTGGAAAACATGGAATTAAAACACCTGTTTGAGCAACGGCTCACCTCGTCCATTGATAAGTCAGCATATCCAGCAGATGTAGATCGTTCAAACGCTGGTGTCGATGTCGTCCACCGAATAGGTACGCTCGGTCATCAACTATGACCGTGGCGTGAGCGGCTCTTGCTGTTGGAACACTCCCCTGCAAGCAAGATTTCAGTGATTGTGACGGTGGATAAATACGATAGCTTCAACGCAAATACTGATGGACTCAAATCATGAGAAGGAAGCAAGAATTAAGACACTCACGCTGGTGTGGATATCACTCCAGCGATGCGTGTCCAGATCAAGAGCCAGAAGTTGATTATTCCAGCCGCGGTCGATAGACTGAAATAGCGAATAAATTAATAACACCGACAAGCCAATTAACTAGAGCTGGCCGAATCATGAAAAAGGCCGAACCGCCGAATGTCAAAGCTTCGGAAGTCTATTATTCACCGGAGCCGAAGCCGAAGCCAAATCATTTGCAACTTCTGTAATGAAACATCCTCACTATGCTTGCCTAGATAAAAATCCTCTAATTCCACCTTTTATGTGGCTTCTCCCCTTAAATATCCTGTGTGAGTGCATGTACAGGCCTATATATAGTATACCCTGGGAGAGAGTTGGAAGACATTAAGTGAAAGTATTATCCCTCCCTGCACCCCTGCTGGCGCCGCAGCAGTTGCCATGAGGACAGATTTGACAGTATTGATTTTCAAGTTTGAAACTCCCTGAGCCATATTTAAATGATATGAATGAACAAGCCCTGGATACATATGTCATAAATTGGGGGGAAGGGGGATTCTGCTTAGGTCACAAAGGTCACAAAGTCTTCTGCCAATTAGGATCCAATACATGGTCAGGTGACCAACATAGGGGCGTGGTTATAGTACAACAATCCTTATATAAGGAAACCATTAAAATATTTCCTAGACAGTTGTCTGAATAGCTGCCAGAAATTCATTCTGACTTTTACTCGCCAAACAAGTACCGTATTGGCACCTTATTAAACATCCAGGGAATGCATGTCTTGGAAATATGCTGATTATGTGATATAATTATTATGGATACTTATTCTACATGTAGCATTACTATTCAGCCGACAGACTTCATGAATATATATTTGTTTTCCCAATAGAACTGCAGGGTGGTTGTTTACACATTTTTCTGGGTTATTCTTTTCACTCTTCGACTTCGCTTCCGTAAAAGCCGAAACTCCGAAGCTTCGGGGGTGGGCCAATATTCGCCGAATTCCGAAGCCGAATCCGAAGCTTCGGCCAGCTCTACAATTAACATAGCGTGGACCTACGTCCATGGATTCATCCACGACATATCTTCCATGTTCATATAAATAATCATCCAGACTAGGACCGTAACCGCCAAATATATAGATCCTGAAGAAAAATATTAATTTCAGCAAACATGGATACTGGAAGCTACTTGTTGTTGTAATGCCATGCAGAGAACTTATCCCTCACAGAAGGATTCTCTCCAGGGTCTCCAGTCGGAATATATTTCCAAGTTCGTCGAGGAAAATCCAGACAGTATGTGTGATTAGCATTGTGAGTGACAGCGGAGTTGCCACCGACGATGTACATGTGGCGGCCGACAGCAACGGCAGAAGCGCCTGACTTTGCAGGAGGGGCTTTCCCTGTTGTAGGGACTCGTCTCCTGTTGGAATTAAACAGTGATTTCGGGTTGAGTAACAAGTTGATCCAGGCCTTCTGAATCCTTAGTATTCCTTACCATGAATCAGTCTCAACATCGTACACTGAGAGTTTTTCTGGGTCAATGTACCTTTCTGTGTGGTAGTTCTAGAAAAAAAGTTATAAGGAGTTAATTTTAAGATTGAAGGTTTTATTATAACGATGTATATGAACTGAATCGATGAGCTTGTGCCATATCTGGCTTTTTAATTAGCATTAAACTCTTGGGAATATATGCTCCAGGACAGATTCAATAATATCCAAGTTAACCTGCACAAATTGTGAAGAATGCATCCTGAAGAATTCTGAAACACATACAATGAATATTGTAAATTAGGGCAATTAGCCAGCCTTCCGAGATGAATTGAGGGTGTCCTTGGAATATTTTAGAAGAACGTTCAACGCACTACTTGCATGCCCGGATGATCAGGATCATCGTGCCGGCACCCCACTATTCCCGGGGTCCGCTAAAGTTGGGCCAAACCATGAAGCCTTGCACAACACATCACATGGCTTTTGTGCACTGAATTTACGATCAAGTCTATGAATCACGCAAAGGGATATTCCGACGTATATGTGGGATTGTTAATAATGAGATGGTGATTGCCATAATGAATGAATTATTGACATGTAGAGCTGGGCGAATAGTGCTTCAACACGGATACACGCTTGATCGCCAAGTACATGTACTAGTCTATATTAACCGTACACGTCTGATCAATTTCAAACATAGTTCAAGGTCGAGAAAGTGATGAAATTCAGTGCTGTAGGTGGTTCAAAGGAAAACTGCAATTAACATTAAGCTGTCACATGTTGACAAATAAGCTCAAAACTGTCAGAAGGAGATGGTCAACAACACGTGATTACATCACTTTTGCATGATGACTGAAGAGATTGATGGGCATACAAAAAATTTTACTTTAAAGTTTAAACAAAGGCAGAATTAGCGCATTGACATCGTGGGTGTGTTATTTAGTTATGATTGCAATTGACATTGCTCAGCTTCAGTGAGCAGCGTTTGTGTGCGGAACGGCTGTGTGTGTGCTCGAATTTCACGGATAACGGATAGTACTGAACACACCCAATACCCTACGGATCACGGATCACGGATCACGGATACGGATATTCGCCCAGCCCTACTCACATGCATGGTCACTGTTACCGTGTAGCCACCCCACACGACAACTGTGTCTCCGAAGCACACAGCAGTGTGCCCGGCTTGAGGGGTTGGTTGAAAAATAGGTTCATTGGTAGACATCGTAACTCAGTAATTGGAAATCCAACCGCACAACAAAGAAATATACAACAAAACACTGAAAACGGCAATCACATATTTGTTTGTTTTCATTCACGTAATGACCTATGGAAAGCGAGATAGGTAGACACAGGGAAATAAGAGATGCGTAAACTCCGCGTGACCGCCATTTTGCTTCCAAACTCAGCAGCGCTCAGCATCATGCAGCATATGATAATTACCTTGAACAGCTTAAAAATAGCTGTAATCAACGTTAAGTACACGCAAATGAAGCCGTAAATGCATCGCTGGGGTCAGTGAAACAAACATTAATATAGATTTCTGCTTTTCAAAGCATTTCAGGCAGATTAATTCAATTAGAAACACGTACATAATGACACTGGATATTGAAAGCTATTGAGACCCATACAAATGATTTATTAATATCATAATAAGATATAGCTTATTACCCTGGATTTGATATGTAAATACCGTGGCAATTAACATCCAACAAGCTAGTGTACAAGCCACGGATATGCTACCATCCCTCATATAAAGAAGCAAGGCAAAACAGGTTGGGGGCATCATGCGGAAACAACAAGAAGGCACGCAATCTTTTAGAACAATGTGTGGAATGAGAACGGCTCACACAAACAGGGTAGGTGTACGAAATACGCAATATAACATTTAATCACTACATTTGTGTTAAGAATTGGGTCATAAGTATTCAGGAGAAATTGTGAGTGGAAAAAATGTTCGAATCACTACAGAACACTACAGCGCAACAGCGCAGGTCAACAGCGCAACTTCTGGACCAAGGTGCAACGAATGAGGCGAAAACACAATCCAACAATTCAAAACGTTGATAGAGTTACTGAGCAAGATGATATACAGGATCTCTTCTGTGAAAAATACAAAGAACTGTACAACTGTGTTGCCTCTGATGAAACCACAATGAAAGATCTGCTCAGTGAACTCAATATACAAGTGTCAAACTGCTGTGAAAATTTAGTTGATTGCAATTACTTTTTTTTTCCTATTTTTTTTTTCTTACTTCTACAAGCATTTCGTGGGTCAAGTGCACAATGGTTTCACTCAGTCAGCTTTTTTCAAGATGAATTGCTTCTTTCAACGTACATATTATTATACTAGCAATGCCATTGAATATTGTTTGTTTTAGTAGTCGTTAAAGAAATTACAAATTAAAGCTGTGTTAGGTATTGATTGAAATCGAATCCCACTGTTTCCCAATGGCATCTCCTTGTAGTGCATGGTTTAATGACTTTACACATCATCCCTGAATATTCAAACAAAAACAAAATTCATGTTGAAATACTTCAGCAGGGGTTTAATAGCTATTCACGGATAAAATATATCATTGAAATAGTAGCTCTGGCGGCAGGCGTGAGGGCTGCTCCAATCGTCTAGAAGCTAATGTGTTCTAATGCTAAATGCCGATCATTCACTTTCGAATATGTTCACCCCATTTTTTTTAGGGGTCAAAATTGACAGAAGAATCTGTTGTCAAACATGTCCAACTGTTTCTAAGGAAGGTTTCCCACTTCTCATTTCAATAGATTACAGATAATCTTTGAATTCTGTATACTGTATAGATACTATATATAGATACTTTGATACTAGAGAGCCACCGAATATAAATAAAGAAAAATGATTATAATTCAAGAATCCTGGCCAATCGGGACCTCAACATGGTATGTTTCACAACGATCCTTACGGTGGATGCAGAAATGATGAGGAAGTAGCTTTTTACACACGGTATATACGCATATTTTATATGTTGATATACAGGCGTATATGCGTGAAATGGTGTTCGTTTCTATCCACACATATTTGTGTGGAGAATGGGCTGGAGAGAGAGAGAGAGAGAGAGAGAGAGAGAGAGAGAGAGAGAGAGAGAGAGAGAGAGAGAGAGAGAGAGAGAGAGAAAGAGAGAGAGAGAAAATGATTTATTTTGGCACAATAATTAACTAGATATATAAATACAATTAAGACAAAAGCCTTGAAGACCAGTGAAAGGCAATTCGAGAATGCGACTTAATTCACTGGCCACCAGAGGGAAGAATTCTGCAAGAAAAATTTAGAATAAGGTTGAATTAAATTTAAACACATGTAACAAGAAAAGAAAAAAGAAAAAGAATATAAATACGTGCAATTAAAAGAGAGAAAAAAAAAAGAAACAAGCAAGAGTGAATATTTACAGATTTGAGTGTATTAGGTCTGGTATAAATATAACTATTTTGATTTAAACAGACTCTTGAGTAATGTGATATCAGATAATTTTTTTAATAATTTGAGAAGCTATTCAAAGAATGTGAAAAAAATTTATCAAAAATACAAGGTGGTTGGGTGTTAACAGTGTCGATTAATTTATATCTTAACAGTTGTCTGTAATACTCATGCAAGAAACGAGGAGTGGAAAGTCTATTACTTCTTTGGGTGTTATAAGAGTGATGCTCTCCATTTAAAGTGATGAATCCATTCAGAAAATAGGTTGGAAGTTGCAAATTAAATAATTTATGTGTAAATTTAAGCTGCTGCAATTGATGAATATCTTTCATTTTGAGTATTTTTAAATCAATGAATAATGGGTCTGTATGTGAAAAAGGGCCGAATTTGTAATTGTTCTCATAGTTTTTTTCTGTAGTTTGAATAATGGCACAGCTTTTCCTCCCCATAACAGAATACCATAATTTAGATGGCAACTGACCAGTGCAGTATAAATAGTTTTTAAAATAGAACAAGGCAAGAATTTCTTGAGTCTATACAAAACGCCGATTACTTTAGAAATCTTTCTTGATGTTGCAGAGATGTGGGGCTTCCAAGATAAATTTTGATCAATAATAATACCTAAGTAACTAAAGTGGTCTACTATTTCTATCTCTTCATTATGTAATATGAGCTTAGGTGGCAGGACAGACTTCTGGGGGGGGGGTTAAAATAGTGCTTTTGTTTTACTGACATTGATTTTACTTTTATTTGCATTAAGCCATGTGCTAACTTTTGATAACTCAAATTTGATTGATTGCGATGGATGGTTAGAGAAAAAGTTCATTGTAGATAATAGAGTTGTATCATCAGCATAATTAATCATTTGAAATGTGTTAGAACTACAATTGAAATCGTTCATGTATACCAGAAACAAGAAGGGACCCAAAATTGATCCTTGGGTGACTCCTATATTGAGATCAGCAAAATCTGAGTTGGCTTGATTACAGTAGTATGCAATATATTGCTTTCGGTTATTTAAGTAATTCTTGAGGAGGCTGATGGCACTTTCATTTAAGCCATAATATTTGAACTTATCAAGTAGTATTTGGTGATCAAGGCAGTCAAACGCTTTCGTCAAATCAATAAAAATACTGAAAGGATTTGTACCCTTATCCATGTCATTTACCACTCTGTCGACCAGTTCCAGTACAGTGTGTTCAGTAGAATGCCCTTTTCTGGAACCATACTGATGATTAAATAGAAGAGAATTATCAGTGAAATATTTATACAGTTGTTTAAGCAGGAGTTTTTCGAAATCTTTGAGATAGATGGCAGTATAGATATGGGTCTATAATTATTAGAGTCAGATTTATCACCTTTCTTGAATAATGCCTTAACTCGGGCAACTTTCAAAGAATCTTGAACTTTACAAGTTGAAACCGACTGATCAAAAAGAATTGTAAGTGGTTGAATTATTACTGGCTTGATTGCCTTAATCAGCGAAGATGAAACACCATGGCCAGAGGTTGTTGGTTTGCTTTTTAGGTCATTAATTGCAGCTTCTACTTCAAGGGTAGTTACTGGATGGAAGGAAAACTGGGTCTCAATGTTTTGAGTAAGGTAGTCATTATAATTAATTTGCTGTGCATTTGAGTTCTGAAAAGAATTCGATATTTTAAGTTCTATAGTGGAGAAATGTTTATTCAGTGCATTTGCTATAGATTTATTATTTGTAAAAGTAGTACCATCTAGGTTAATTTGTGAAGGAAGAGCTTGTTCATTGGTAGAATTTCCTCGCACAAGTACCTCATTTATAGACTGCCATGTTCGTTTTATGTCATTTTTACATTGATCAAATTTAGAATGATAATAAGCAGCTTTTGCAGCACGAATGAGTTTTTAAGAATTGTATTATAGTTGGATAAATTCCCTTTTAGAACTGTGTATTGAGGAGTAAAAGGGTTGCTTTGTTTAATTTTCTTATACAATTTATCTCGGGATTTTATTGATTTCAATAAGTCCAAGGTAATCCATGGTTTTTTTTTCTGTTTATATTTGTTAACTTTATTCATTTTGTTTCAGTGTTAGCACTTATAGCTTCCTGTAAAGTTTTTTCAAATAACTGATAATTTTCCTTGAAAGCCCTTTCATAGTCAATACGATGCAAAAGATCAGCATCACATATGTGGTCACATACTTTTTTTTTGTTAAAGTCAGTTACTTTTTTAGTAATTGTAATGTAGCGATTATGAACTTTTGATTTTTTAAGACAATCAATGGTCACAAAGCACCCCTGAAGACCAGATAGTTTGGTAATCATGATGCCTGCCATAGTTTTGGTATAAGCTGGAGAGAGCTTACAGAAAAAGTTATCTAAGAGGGTTCCATGATGGTCAGTGAACCTTGTTGGGTGAATAATATTTGGGAGGAAGCCATGTGAAACAACTGAGTCTGCAAATTCATGAAAAAGAGGCTTTTCATGAACTTGCAGTAAATTAATATTGAAATCACCTGCAGTTACTGATTCAAAATTATTTTGGCTGAGCGAATTAAGTAATACACCAAATTCATTAGTAAAGCAACTAAGAACTTTATTGTGATTGTTAGGTTGTCTGTAAACATTACCAATAACGAGATGAGTATATTGCAAATGAACCTTGATGAATAGCCCTTCCCAGTTGGTATTCGTAGAGGTCATGTGACAAACATCATGAGGAAACCGTGTGCAGCATGTCACTCCATTCGGAATTAGATGATTGCTATATACAGAGTGAGTCAAAAGTAGTACTCCATGCTAAAGATCTCAATGCTTTCCAATGGTCCTACACATGTCTGAGAAAGTGCTACAAAACAGATCGCAGCATAAAAATCACACAAAGATAAGAGAAGTGGATACTTGGTATGGTCATTCTAACCTGTCATACTGCTATTCCTATTCATTTTATTACAATTCCATCAACATTTATGCTGATTTATCTCAATTAATATAATGCACTTATCATTCTATAATATTTCTATTATTAAGGGCAAACCGGGCCCTGGATCATGGATAAGCTTCATTGAATGCATAAGTAAAGCAATGCCCTCATACTATTTGTTTGAGAGTGCCATTGTGGTGACAATAGCACAAATGTTTATCTCATAAAATTAAAACAAAACAGAGAGTTTGAATTGAAGCATCATACAAGAGATGACATTACTTAATGCTTTTTGCCTTGTTCAGGGGCTCATCCGATTTTCCTCTCTTCGGGATCACTCACCACTCGCATTTAAATGTTCCTCCCTCATTCACAATTGATTTCTTTGCATAAATGAGCGCAGAATAACATAGTCAATCTATACCAGGTAGTTATTTTTTTGAAATAATCGATACATTTCAGCAAATTTTAGATTTTTATTTTAATATGGCGTATATATACTACTTTTGGCCTGGTCTACATAAAATATTAATTTAGTTTCTTTCGTAATTAAAGAAGAATTTGGTGCACATAAGTTTTCGGGCCTCTTCGCCTTTTGCGACACTATAATATAATCTGTAAACTTTTATTTGTGTAAAATATGTTTTGTTTTGTCGCAATAAATATTTTTTATTGTGATTTCAAAAGCACAAACGACTCCATTACAAATCTCAGTGGATAGTGCGTTATGATTAAGGAGAGATTGTCCGAAGTTTGAGCTCTTCGCGCCTGAAACAAGCTTCAAATAATGTCATCTTCATTAAGGAATCAAGCTTCAACTGCTTTCAAAATGAGTGGTCTCACGCTCAGAAGGTTGATTTTACACTGTCATAACTTTTGACAATTTTTTCATCCTCATACAAATCTTACGAGCTTTGCAAATTTTGCGGGCGATAATACAATATTTTGTTCATGCTATTTTCACCTTACCATGGAATACTTGAAGGCTTGAGACAGTTGGGGCGTGTTTTTCTTGTCGAACTTAAGTCTGGTTTTGGTTATTGGTTCAAAACGTGAAAAGCGAGATCCGTCTCTGAGCATTGAGTCGGATTATTAAGGGAGTCGGATTAATAAAACTCAGATTAATGAGTGTTGACTATGTAAGTAGGTCAACATTTTTGGGGAACAAGCGGCGTCTCTTCTTGCTGTCGATATTGCCAGCTAAACTGAAAATGTGTTCTGAATTATTTGTTATTGGTAGTAAACGATCATTTGATCTTCAATGCCTGCCAATGGGATACACTCTTGCATTAATTAAACAATTGAATTTCCTGTTTTGAAGCAATAATTACAATAGATCCGTGTTTGCGTATTATATAGAAGCGCGTACTAGCCGCGTGGCATCCATATTTGTTTAATTTCTTACATGAAATTTTTCGCAACCGATTATCGGATCAGATAATTGATTATCGCAAATTTGACGATAATTGAGCGATTATCGATTATTTGCGATAATCGGTGGTAGCAGTAGTGCTCTGACTGGTGGCTGAGTATCCAATCGGTTTTTGATGCATTTAACAGAAGGAGTAATTACAATGGTCATGGGAAGCCTAAAAGGCACTAAAATACTAGATCGCATACATGAATGAAGCCAAAGTTTTGCGATAACAAATTTACGGTCGTTTGTGCATGAAACATTTGCAATAGAGGATAGATGATAATTTAAAATTGTCCTCGTTCATTGAAAAGCTAATTTTGAATCTAGAAAGATGTATTTGTACATGATGAAATATGAATTTCAATAAAGGTGGCGATTGTTTTTCAGCGATGCCTCCAATCACATGGAGGAAATCCTGCGATCCCTCCCTTCCAGCGAAAGAGAGGCTGCAATTGATCGTCTTATTGAAGCCGTTCAGAAAAAACCTCGTAAGTTCTGCATCTAGCAAAAATCTCTGTCGGGCTCAAATTTCAGATGTCAAATTATGTTTTCTAATGCATTAAACCTGGTTTTCCGTCCTTTCCACTGTTCATGCGTGATTCTCGGTGACCTATTTCTTGTACGCTTCAGTTAAAAGCAGCATGGTCTCAAAAGTGATCCTGGAAGAAGCCCTCAACGACTGCAATCAGGAAGGGAGGGAGAACGTGTAAGTCTCTCCGTCAAATTCTGATTGAATTCAGCGCCTTTAAACGGACCCATTGTTCATGGTTTTCATTCTGTCAGCTGATCTTAAAATCGATTTCAGTGATGACGTCTTCAATGTGATTGATGCATTCTCTATTCCCAAGTTTGTTTACTGCAAAACCAGCAAGAAGTTTCTTCCGTGAGTATTTCAACAACAGATTTTGAATCTCAATTAAATCTCTTTTTTTTTTTTAAATTTCAGAGCAGATACAGTGGGCGATGGTACCAGAAGTTTATTCTGCGAAGGTAGCAAAAAGTCCGAGATTTACATGAACAGATATTCGCTCATTCACCAGGTTGGCTTATTCAAGATTGTTATTAATAATTGTATTTATTTAATAATCCTCAGAGAACTGCCAGACATGAACTCTTTACACCTGCTGCAATTGGATCAAATCCAACAGATGCGGCCAAGAAATTTGTGGTACATAGAATGATTTTATTTTTATTTTTTTAAACTTTAATTTTTTTTTAATTTGTAGCTAAAGCCAGTTGAGTTTCTCCTTGGTAGTACGGCTAAACTTGGCGAAATAATAGTCCTTGGGATGCTCTCTCAACTCAAAGAGGTAGCGATCGAAGCCAGTAATATTTTAACCTTAATCTATATTTATGTTTTTAACAGGGTAAATGGTTTCTGGAAGATAATACTGGAGCTGTGCCATTGGATCTTGCTAGAGCAATATCCTTTTTTGTTTCGATATGTTTTGTTTGAATCTGTTGACTTGCTTCTTCTTTAACTTTGCTTGTACAATTTCCACCGAGGGCTTTTCACCGAGTTTAGCTTTGTTTTGGCCGAAGGGTGTTACGAAGATGGCGTTTTCCACGTCAATGCTTTTGGATTCCCTCCGCCCGAATTGGCGAAGACGACGAGGTCATGTGACTTATCATTCTCATCATCGTTATGATAATTTATTTTGGGAAATTCCATCTCCCATCAAGCATAAAAATATATCACAGTCACGGTCACAAAAAGCAACAAGTAAACATAATGCATGAGGCTGCACACCAAAATCCCAGATATGTTGTACATCGCACAACAGCGCTAGAGGCGATTTTCATAGCAATGTTTAAAGTCGAACCTCACAAGTTTTATGGGAGTCAAATTATGACATAACATAAGAACGCTATGCACACAGAAAGGTGTGAATACCATTGTGTGAAAAATTGTGTCGGATCAAGTAATTACAGACATGCACAGTAGGCCTATGAATATAAACCCAGTAACTAGCCAGATATCATTAATATCAATGATTTGATGTGGTGCTGTGATTACATATACACATGCTGTTCAATGACAGAAGATCAAAACATCAAAGGCTTCAACCCTTAATTAGATTCAACACCTCGTCATCTGCTCTTCACAACGCTCAGTTAGCTACATTTTAGCTACATCTTGCTGAATTTGTTTGTGATGGGGTCTTGAACATTTTACGACTCAACAAATGCCGACAGTCGCACCAAACAAAACCCTTAGACGATGTGATTGGTCAGCACATTGCCACTCCCTGTGAGCTCGGAGGAATTTTTATTAAATTAATCTGCACGGTCAGTTAAGGTAACTTAACAATTTCTTGACAATCCTACAAAGGAAAATCAACAAAGAAGTCTAGTTTGCCACATTCTGCTCCAATTTTATTTCACATTCGTCGTTGTTGATGGTTTTCTAAACACAAGACGCCTGTGACTAAAATAATCACAGGCTTTCAAGTTACCGACAGCCCCCCCCCCCCCCATATCAAGCATATCAAACAGTTAACACGTCACACAGACAGCCAATTGCTGTCATTCAAACTGAAGAAGAAGTCAGCCGTGTCGATACATACGTTTTCAGGCATAAAACATAGTTTTGTCAGAGGGGAGGCCCTGTTAGTGTCGGAAACCAAGGGTTCTGTTAAAACGAGGTGATTAACATGGCGATAGATTTGTCACATGTCTGTTGAGCGCGGCTGTTGTTATGGATGTTATAATGAGGTTCAACTCTGAATAAAAAATCATGGATTTAAAATGTTTAATTTAGCTGACACCTGTCTGTAATTACTTTGTTTAGATCATTCTTTGGAAGCGTGAATTTCTTCGGAGGATGCCAAGAAATCAATAAGTCGTCAAATCTTCTGCAAATTGAACGAGACAATGAGGATGGAATGATGGTCATCCTGTCTGATGTCTGGCTGGATGAAGCTAAGGTTTGCATTTGCAATTTTGCATAAGTTATCAAGTTGATGATATCCCTAAAATAGAAACAACTGCTTATTTTCACCATTTTCCTTGCAGGTGATGGACAAGTTGCAAGTGCTATTTCAGGGTTATTCAGAAGTTCCTCCTATTTGTTTTATTTTGTGCGGAAACTTTTTATCCAAACCATACGGAGAAGACCACAATGATCGCCTGATTGGTAAGTAATCCGTACGGTGTCTTGATTTCTCTCAAAGAAATAAAATAAGTATTTGAGTTGTACTCCGATGTTATTTATTGTTTCCTTTGCAGAAGCATTCAACGCATTGGGGGACATTCTCTCCGCATATACAGACCTGATTACTCAGTCAAAATTCATTTTTGTCCCTGGGCCAAAAGATCCAGGACCTGGAAGCATTCTTCCAAGGTAAACAGCTTTATCAATTAGCCGTTCAAAATTGTTTGCTTGTCTTTTTCTTTTTTTCAGGCCCGGTCTGTTCTCCTGTCTGACTGAAGGCATCACTAAGCACATACCCGGTGCTATATTTGCTAGCAATCCATGCAGAATCCAATATTGCACTCAGCATATCTGTATTCTTAGAGAAGACATGGTACTTAGAATGGGAAGGAATTGTGTGCGATTTCCTCAGGATGGTAAAATAGAAGATCATGTGAGTGAACCACCTTTTTTTCAAATTCTGCTCACTTTTTCCACCCTTTCTTTCACTTGTTTTCTTCTTTTTTTTTTCTTCAGTATGCTAAAACAGTGGTGTGTCAGTCGCACATGACTCCATTGCCCCTGCACGTGAAGCCGACACACTGGGATTTCGACCACTCGCTGTGGCTCTATCCAATCCCTGATGTTTACGTTTCAGCAGATTCATTCAGCACATACTCAAAGAATGAAGCAGAGTGCATCGTCACTAATCCCGTGAGTTTATTTTTAAATCCATCCAAATGTCCATGTGCGGTTTATCAGAGAGAATAAACTTTTATTTTACACTGTATAAAACACAGGAAAAAAAAGGAGCAGATTACAGTAGATTATGTACACAAATTATATACAGTGCCAGGGGGCTACGCAAAGGCACCAAGGAAGTGCCGCTGACGCAGTAGCTCCCTGAAAATAATTCTTACAGTAAAAACATCGTAAGAAACTGAGAATACTATAAATGCAGAATAATAATAAAAATAAAAAAAAATAAAAAATTATATATATAAAATAAAAGAAATAAACAGAAAACCATTTACAGTATTAGTAGTCTTTGAATTGACCAATGTATCAAGTTCTATTACAGGTAAAGCAATTGAGTATACGACATGGAATATTATAGGATTGGATAATATTATTCTTGATGTATTGTGAGTAGCCATATAATGAATGTGTATGAATTTTAGTTATAAATTGCAAAGGTGCGTCATTTATAGTGTTTACAATTGAATATTTCAAGCACCATCTAAAGTATTCATGCCAAAACCCAGGAATCGAGAGCTGTCCTCTGTGTCGTGAGATTGTTCGATGGGAGATAAAATTACTAAGAAAGTATGATGGGAGAGAATTATCACAAAGCTTGTAGTAAAATTTCAGAATTGAGGTTTTACGATTTCAATGTATTTCTTTCTGTTTTCCAGGGTTCATTCTCCAAGAACCAATTCACATTTCAAGTTTATTATCCAGCATCAAAACAGATTGAAGACAGTCGCATTGAAGATTAATTCAGATTAATTCAAGATCTGTATTCTCACCGTTCCTGTTATTCCATATTTCTATCAAATAAACAAATTTAATTTCATTATAAATTGCATTATGATTGTGAAATATATTTGTAATTTGTTATGCCCAAGTGCGGAACAAGGCTGGGCGCTGTGTACTACTGTCTCTGGTAGGGGCATCGAATAGCAATCCTATGCCGACCGTTGGGGTCGAAGTCCCGGGTTCGAGACCCAATCAGGCCACGGGCGTTATGATTGTGAATTATGATTGTAATTCGTTGTAATTGTAATTCTTCGGTGACTCTGCAGTGCTGCCCAACTGCGTAACAAGACCGGGCGCTATGTACTACTGTCTATGGTGGTATGCATGATAAAGAATCCTTGGGATTTATCGATAGGAGTAGGTGGAAACCCCGGTCCCCGGCTTCTGTTCTGGGGACGTACCACCCGCATGGGTTGGGTGGAGCCGTAAAACCCCATCATGCCTCATGCTTATCTGCTTCTTCATTTCAACATCTCATCTCAACAACACGAACAAGGATATATTGCCATGTACACAGGTCAAGGAGACATTTGGGCAGGTGCTAAGCAAATCCCATGACTCAGAAGTGACCATGAAGTCTGAAATGGATCACTTGGATCACTGATGAAGGGATCTCACGAAAAGAGAATTAATAATTTGATTTGTTAGCAATATCCTATATTCCTTAATATATTTTCTAATGTCGAAATTTCCTTAGATTTGCACGTTATCTTAATTAACTTTTTTCTCTCGTTATTCTTCTATGCACACTGGTTTTTCTTGTACATGTATATCTTATGAATATTCTTGATTTGTTGAAATATATACACAATGTACCTACTGTTATATCATATTTTATGCTGGAACTACTAGTATACGACTGGTGCTTCGTGATTCAGAATTGAGAGCAGACGCCAGTTGTGCTAATGTGTTTAAGAGGTCCACAGGGCACACAACCCACTGCGGCCAGGACCGCCCTACCGAAGACACCGTGAATCGTATTGGTCAATTAAGCAATTGGTGCACGTGGTAAATGGACTGACTTGATTAATCAACAGGAATTCATGTTCGATTAACCTCGGACGAATAAACTGCGAGACCCTTGGGGCTCGAGCATGTTGATGCCTATCTATAAAACTCCCTCATTAAGTCCTTGACGTAGTGGCTCCTCCATATTCGGCTTCTTTCATACACTTGACTTATTTCCGTCTGATGTCCCGTGTCCCTGAACCTTTCCCCTTCCTTTCTTCTTTTCCCATCCTTTACGCTACGGGGAACAAGCGAAAGCAGGCTCATGTCTTGGCATGTGTGACCTTGTAATGGGAAACGAGGGGGTGTCTTCTCCTGTGCATCGATCATGGCCCTCAACCAACACGTCTCGATTTACACGATTAACCGTCTCTGATTCTATGCTTTAATTCTAATCTGATAACAGTTTCCCTACAATTAGCCCTCCCCCCCTCAAGAGAACTTGATTCGCCTTTGCCTCATGTTGCCGGTCCAAATCTAATTTCTTCCTCGAGTCTCTGAAGAAATTTTCTCCATCGCAAGCGTCCCATCGGCAGCAGTTGGCTTCTGCATGTGCAGGGATTTGCGAGTGACGAAAATTGGGGTAAATTTTCACGGAATCAATAACAGCGTAGTCCACTCTCAGCTGTGTATAATATTTAAAGTTTCGATTGATCAGAGTGACAATCACATCCGATCAGTGTGAATATGCCCATTACTGGAAATGGTATCATGATTTACCTTTACTCCCTGAAGGGCTACCTTGACATCCGTGTTCGGATTGAAACTCGTGATCACGTTTTCCTTGGAACAGTCATATTTAGAATTTTAGACAAAACACGGTGATCCCAAGGACATGGCGGACTTTGTTCGCTTTGTCTGAGCCTTCCCCTGGCAGGTGCTTCATGCCGAGTTTTTCGCGTGTTGCTCTTGCGCATGGGCGTCGATAGAAAAGCTCCGTGATTGCAAATGGCCGCTTTCATCCCAATGTGAAATATGACGAAAGGAAAGAGCGAGCAACAAGGCCGAAGGGAATTAGCAGGCAAAACAAGCGAGTGGTGGGCCCGTGCCTCAGGCGTTGTGTCGAGATATTAGGCGAGGCCTTGGGCAAAAAAGTCCGACCAAGGTCTTTGTGTTGCAAGCGATCTGAGAGTTCCATATTGGCGTTTATCAGATTGTGTTGCCGCGCCGTTTGTCCTTCGCCGGGGTAAACCAACCTAACGACGTGTAAGTGCTTCTGCATTGTACCTCCTACGCCACTGTAGCAACCTTCGGTCGATGTCTGGCAATTTCCATCGATATCCTTTGTCGAGTAATACGAGGCCAGTGATCATTAACAATTATCACGTTTACTGACGCATTTACCTGTGTCATGGCGTATCGGATTCAGATTAAACTGCATTGTTGTGAATCGGGTGAAGGTGAGATTGAAGGCCCAACATTTCAAGGCCTCTTTCACTTCTCTGGGATCCTGCGTATTTTTGGATTCAATCTCTCACGAATTATTTACTTGATTATCACGTTTCCTTGCTATTTTATTTTGTGACAATCTCGAATCAATGCAGACATCACTGTCTCCACTTATCCTTTGCAACCAGGAAACTCTATTGCTTTTCCTTATTCACAAATTTGCAAAGAGCAGGGTGTGCCTCTCTTTGCGATACATACATGTATTTCCATGACATTTTGTTTAAATGTCAGCCGCTCAAAATGGATAACCTAAACCTCAAGGATCCCAGTCTAACTACCCTCACTCTGTTGTCTCTCCTTTTCCTATCATTTACACTGGTCCATGGAGTGCTATTATATTTAGGTTTCGGGATGTTGTGCCACACATATAATGTCTGAACTGGGGTTTTGACAAAGTCGGGGAACTTTGACGCTACGGTCCAGTATACCCACGGTTGAGCCAACGCATGGCATATCACCCTGGATGAAATACCTGGTATATATGGATAAGCACCCTTGATATAATCCGAGCACAAAGGATCACATCGAGGCATTGCTATAATCATAGCTCGTTTATGTTCGCATTAGTTCTCAATGGTTTTATCGTATGCTTTCGATATTCGTTGCATTGTTAGCCAGAATCTTGAGTTACCATCTCTTTTTCTTTTGATCCTCGCAGAAAAAGAAAGGATTAGTTATTTTTTCCTTCTTCCGTTATCCCCATTCAATAGACGCACATTGATTATTCCAGGCGAAATTGCTCGTTGAAGCCAACCACCGATGACATCTGGGATCATCACCTCGTACTACAAACCATTTGCTTACGATAAACACCGAAGCAATCCGCTATAGAGTCGCTGCATGCATTTATGAGCGAGCAATTCATCGTTGCTTGTGTACACCTTGGCAGGCCATCAATTAATGGCCATTGGTTCACGGAAATACGGCCCCGAAAACCACTCAATTACTCGCCGCTGCTCGGCTGAATGACATTCGCGTTCAAGGCCGTTCCCTTGCTTGATAAGTTCAAGGATCTCGGCTCCCCTTTGGGCAGCGGGGCTCAGGGGGTCTCAGGGACCGGGCATTAATGGGTCGCATTCAGTCCGCGTGGCTTTACTCACGATCGGCATTGCTGCAATCGTCGTAGCGCCATTAGAACGGAACAGGAAGCCGGCGACAGCCAATCCCATTTGCGTGCAGCGTTCTTTTCAGCTCTCTGTCCCAAGTATAAAACTCCCAACGCAGTCTTCTTAGTGCTCGACGGGCTTCGGAGACTTGGTTTTTCTCTGATTGCCTGACTTCTTAGCGAGCAAGCGAGTTTTTCGTTCTGCTGCTAGTAAGAGAAGTACCCACACCGTAAGGCCACCCTTTGTTGGCTGTCACTCCGCGCTCGGGGGCTTTTTTGCTTCCCTGGGCTGAAGCAGCAGCGCCTGCTGGGGCTGTGGTGTCGGCCGCGCTCGGTGCATATAAGCAGCCCGTCGCATCGCGGCTGCTGACAAGTTGGCTGGTTGGTAACGGTGGAGTTTGCTCTCCAGAATAACATGTGATGAAGAGGGAGCCATCGCCGACCCGAGTGACGTCATCGTCATCGCCCTCAGAGCAGAACTCTCGTGTTCCAATGGGACTCCAACTTCTAGGACTTGATGCTCCAGCCAGTGGTCACCTGCCGCCGTGTCTGCGGGCGCAGTGCCCTATGGAGCCGCGTGGATCCGCTTCGTCATGCCCGTGTCGATGTCGACCTCAAAATATCCTACACAGCATCCTGACTGGTCAGGGACATAAAGTCGGATATGGGACAGTTTCAGAGCGGTTGCGGCGACATAAATATGAACAACAGCCGATGGTTGGTGAGGTGATGTGATGGCTTACACAGGGTGACACTATACTTCGGGCATTTCATTGTGAATTCTTCTGTGTTATTTTATTGACTGCTTCTCTTTCGCTCGTTATTCATATAGAATAAAATCTTATTGCTATACATGTACATGGAGTTTGAAGTTACGTAACCGTCATTGCTTGAATTCAGACTTATTGTATTCTGAACTACGTGTACTTAATTTCCTCTGTGTGTACAGCATATATCTGTTATGTCATGCCCAACCCAACGCCCTTAAACGTGTTTGTCGTAGCAGTACAATTTTTCCGTAGTCTCCAATTTATATCTTAGTTTAAGATCCATTAGGGTTTATCACATCCGTCATTACACCCGACTTTAACACCTGAATGCTTTTCCCCAATCAATTGGTGTGATATAGGCACACTTCCCTTATTGCCGCCAGCCTTTTACCCCATCTCTGAAGGAGGGTCATGTTTCTCACCATCCAGCCGCCCAAGGCGAAAAAGAGGGATGCAGCTAGTTGTAAAATATCACAATCTCATCCAGACATCATTAGTCTTCGGCAACAAATCACACTAATAAATTGCCTTCCATTTCCAGATACAATCCCAGTGGGCGGTTGGCCTTCAAAATATTTGCCAAATTAAATGGGGTTTGGTGAAAAAATCACGCTTTATTTACGGTGATGTATTCATATACTAAGTGCCGTGTTGAAATGTCAGGTGACATGGTTTTAAAACTTACTCTTAATGATCTTTTGAGTGAGCTGTGAATCGAACTATCTAGGGCTTTGTTATTCTAATGATCGATTGAAGCATACTTGTGACGGGGCATCATTTATATGGCAATCTTTCTATTGGTAAATTGTATGTGTACTATTGTGTCTACCTCGAGTACCAGTTTCGAGCACCCGGTTTGAGGGTAAGGTGCTTCGTGCATGGATTATTTAAGAGTGGTAGATGGAGTTCAGTATGGTTTGGAGAGAGGAGGTGAAGGAGGGACAGAGGAGGTGTTAAAGATGAGGGAGAAAGAAGACGGGAGTAAAAATAATAGGGCTAAGGGGTAAAAGCAAAGAAGAGGTTTAAAGAAGAAGAAGGAAGAGTGGAGATGATTCGACCAAGAAGTTGAAGAGTAGAGATGGACTGGAGAGGAGAAGAGAGGCCCACAAGGAGGGCAGAAGACCCACTGCTGATAACCTCGCCGAACAAACACAATCATGAGAAAGCAATTGATTATTCTGTACAATCAAAGACTGTTGTCCTTGATCAAGCTGCACATTTGCAATGCATATTCCACCGAAAGCTCACAAGTGCAGGGACGTTGAGTCGTGTGGTGGCAATGCCCCAGGAGAATGGCAATGTTTGCGGACCATCTAGTGTCCTTGCCAAACACCACGACTCCTTTCAACCAGCCTATTGATTCGCACGCTTTCCGTGGAACACCATCCCGTCACTCTCAAGGATTTCCCGACCGAACTCCAAGGCCAGGCTGCCACTCCGTTTGGCGGCTTTTCTGGGGAAAAAAAAAGAAGAAAAAGCTCGAGCCAAGGGCAGCATTCAGTTGAAAACATGCATTTGGCATTGGTTCGTGTTCGTTTTATTCATTGGGTAATACTCGCGTTTGTGTTCATTGGAGCGGAGAACACGAGGCCACGAAGCAGGCTTCCCTCCGCGTCCCGTGCAATACGAGCAGACTCGTACGTGGCCCGCGCTTTGTTCTCGCTTGTGAACATCAGGATTCAGGCTTAACTTTGTTAATAATTTGGGATGACAATGGTGTTGTGTATAGGTGCTATGTATTTACAGCACAAAATTCAGTTCCAACTTCGATTTGCAATTGCTACAAGTTACGGACTGCCGGAGTGTAAGATAAAATTATTATGCTAGGAATCTGAACAAAACTATCCAAATTAGGTCAAATTGTTTAACGAGAGAGATTACAATTCAATATAATTATAAACTATGTGTAAGACAATAGAAGCAATGGCATAAAAATACTTCAAATTGAGCGTAAAAATTAATCGATATCACTTTGGTTGTGATTAGCCCAGCTGTTACCATTTTCGCAGACCGTCGATTGAGTTCCAATTTCGCTTCCAAGGGAGCGGCTAGAAGATCCATCATTCGCATTAGCAGAAGCGGATTGTGTTTCATCACTCGCTGACGGCAAAAACAAGCATGAGTTCGAGGACGCCGAGCGGAGATGGCGGTTTTACGTCGCATTGATCACGGGGCAATTACACACGCAGGCAATTGTCAAATAACAGATTCCTCTTGCGTTCGTCTGACGTTTTAGGGGGGGGGTGCTTTCTCGTAAGAGGTCGTAATGACCTTCAATTTATCCTCTTCCGGTTCAAAGCGATGACGTCAAAAAGTGTCGCGATGTCATAGGAATCGAATGGCTACTGATCCAGACAGATTTATGCCACTGGGAGTGCTTTGGGCGCTGGGAGTCAATCAATAGACGGCTTCCCACCCGAGCCGGGATGCCCCCTCTCAGCCTTCCCAACTCCCACTGAATCCCTGAAGAAGCAAAAAAATAATACGCGTGCCTCTTATTGGGGGTAGACCAAGGTCCCTGCCTAAAAAAAAATGAGTTAGGGTCGGCTTGCTAGCTCCCATCGATCACTGACTGGGCAGGATTCAGCGGTGATCTTCCGTATTAGACCATGTCCTTGCAATGCTGACAATATGAACAGATCTACGACGACATGAGGCAATTGTAGGCTGCATCTAATGGAGAGAAATAGACGCAAAAGCACCGCAAACAGACTTAGAGCGACGGTAACGGAGCGGGTGCTCAATCTCCAGGTGAATACAGCCGGCTATTCACCAGTGCACGTTTATTCACAGCATCTCACTATAAAGTTGTTAGGTGCCACCCATTTAAACTGATTAGTAAGCCTAGGTTCTTCGTTCCACACACAGCAATGCATTTTGTGATCTTGAGAATTTATTTTTTACAGTTTGTTAAATAATTTAAGACTGGTAGTTTAACCCATTAGTCTGAGGTTTTATCCGAATCACACTGAAAGGGTTAGCCGTGAAATGGCCTCTTTTTTTGTAATATTTTATTAGACTTTTGAGACATTTGGTTATGTTAGACTTATTCGGCCTTATTGTACACCATTATAAGGTTGCGTCCTTGGTTGCATGTGACGTCACCTGTTCTATTTGCGCAACTCGGATAACCTGCATCTTGGCTAGCTAGCAGCTACTATACAGCACAAGAAATTTTCGCGGCGTGTTCAATTTTCACGGTCAGACTCGGTCGCGAAAATTAATAACCTGATTAGGACTTTTCTTACTATATAATACAAAATCTTCCAAGCATGCATGAAAATTGGATTCCTCGAATTGACTCAAATCACCCGTGAAAATTTAATTAACGCGAAAATAAAGTTCCCTATTTATAACTGTGGTACACGCCCATCGAGGCACCCACCTCCGCCCCCGGATGAGCGCCCTCCCCGACCCCCTTGAGTCACCCTTGAGGCTCGGAGCGATGAGCATTGAGTGATCTGATGTCGATCATGGCTGCATCCTTGCGCACAAGAGAAGTTGGCCTTCTGTCGGCCCCGCGTAGACATTGAAACCACCTCGCGTCAATTTACGCTGACCTGGTGACCTACTTAGTACCAAGTGCGCAGATTACAAATATTATATCTATTTTTTTTTTTCTAACTACAATGGCATGAGTGTGAATGCGAGTGTTCGGATAGATCGATCGTCCTTCGATTGCCGCTCTGTTATTGTCTGTAGCTGAATCCCTTCGGATCGAGATGCCGACAAGCGGATAGAGCCGCAGCCGAAATTGAGTTCGATGCGAATGCGCAGTCCTATCAAAGTCAATCAGAAGCCTGCCAATCAGGTTTGATGCGTCAAGGTCATGAGATGCCTGAAGGTCATGGTCCCGATATAACGCCTTGTCAATAACAGAATGGAAAGCGTGATGGGATAGAGGCAGACGCCCGAAATTGGAAAAACGGACTGAGAAAAGTCCGCAAATGCCGAGGGGCGGTGGGGAAAAGATGGAGGAAAAATAACCCCGGTTTCCATGGGAACAATACGTTGCCATCACGCTGAATGATGGATATTTTTCTCATTCCAAGCTAACTCGCGTAGCCCCAACGGCTCATGGACGTGAACCCTTGATGGAGTCCCGTCAAGTCCACGTTTCAGGGAGTTGCGTGAGAAGCCGACGGCCTTCAATTCGGATTGATCATGCCCTCTCTGCTCTCCCAGCCCTGAAGCGGCCCTGCCTCGGGAAGGAACCCTTTCATAAAACACGACAGAGGGAAAATGAGCAAAACTACATCACCCCTTTTGGGTACGTCTTCAGGTGAACAACAAAGCCATTCGTCGTCCTCTTTATCCTCGTCTGTCGAACACAATGGCAGAAAGAAAACACACGACACAGCGAACGAACGAAGGCGGCCTCATGACAGCGATGCTTTATACCCTGTTTAAAGGATGCCGCATCAAAAGAAGCTGTGCTACCCCCGTAATAAGATACATTTTTTTTTAATTCTCATAAACTTCAACCTCAAAGAGATCACTGCTCAGGTCGACGCGGATGTCTCTCTCACTTTTGCTTCTTAGGTATTATATGTATAAAATCTCTGCTTCCATTAGAATCGCGATGTCGTTTTATTTTTTTTTTCTTCTCTCGTGCGTATCGATCTGCATTATAGAAGGTTACAATCACAATCACCTGGTAGAATTTTGCGATTACCTGTATACATGTAATTATATATATCTGCGATAAGGGCGTATATGATTTGTCATGTGCACCTTCAATCAAAACCTATACAAACTAGATTCCTGAAACACGTATACATGTTGCAATCGCTGTGATACTAGATTCAATTAGATCACTAGATCACGTGATACTAGATTCAATTGCATGTGTCTGTATATGAGGTGAAACGTAAGAATACTTGAGGCCCCATTGCGTAATCAGCAAATTCTCCCAAAACTAAGTTTATTCAAGTGGGTTTGAAGCCAAGCCCAGGAGTAGTGCCGGCGCCACCTGTAAATAAGAAGGACGGCATGGATGGGATAAGGAAAATGTTGCAAAGTATTTTTACGTTCTCACGACGTTCCGAAGACGCTGTGCCAACTTCTCGATTTTTGTTTGAAGATAAGATTGAAAACCAAAACGAGATAGACGTATATCTACCACGTACAATGCAACAGCAATTGCCCTACCTTCGATCAAGCTCGAAATCAAAGTTAATTGAGTACAAGAATATTTTTTTATATTTTTTTATCAGTTTTTTGTTTGTTTGTTTGTTTGTTTTGTTTTTTGTTTGTTTGTTTGTTTTTTGTTTGTTTGTTTGTTTGTTTGTTTGTTTGTTTGTTTGTTTGTTTGTTTGTTTGTTTGTTTGTTTGTTTGTTTGTTTAATCATTTTTCGATTCTTTTGCATTGCAATAAATTATTCTTATTCTAAAAAAACAATGTTAATTGGTTAATTGTTAATTGGTTTTTGAGCTTTTATGCTTGAACAATTGCAGATTAAACTATCGGAGCGTATGTGATAGTAAGCATTAGGAGCTAACTGCAGGTGTAATACAAAACAGACGGACGTGTTAAAAATAAACTGTGATCTTAACGCAATTTAGCTGAATTTGCACCAACTATACAGAATACATAGAACAGGACATCCCAAACATTGCTGTGTTTTTGTGGGAATTTATAAACATTTTACGATCTACAAAACGAGTTAATGGCGCAGAGCGAAACCCTGTTCAGTGTAATGCGGGCTTGACCTACAACAGCAGACAGGGCATTGGCTAAAATCAACTGCACTCACTGAACTCAATCAGCCATGCAGCTAATGTCAACGTGCACGTACACAGTCCCTCCATCTCCGTCTACTGACACGGTGGCTGAGTGTTCATTACATGTCTGTGGCGTGCAGTCATTGCACTGTAGTCCCATGAAAATTAATATCCTTCTGTCTAGGACATTGGTAACTGATACAAGCTTTCCTGAATTCCAGGAACTTGTTGACTTGAGGATTCTGGTAAAGGTAAAATTGAAAAACAAAATCAGTTACGTGTCCATTTCATTGTTATTCGAGGGCTCATGTTGTCCAATGAATATAATCATTCCTATAATTATACGTATCCAATTCATTATAATTAGTAATTATGTATTCCCGATGTATACATAACGGTGCTGTCCCGGTGTGTATATAGCTCTGTAGACATGTATCACAGCTAATCGCAAAGATCTCCCGAGAGGTCGCAATTCCTCTCATGTCCTTCCAGTCTGGGCCTCCAATCCATCAAAGTTAGCCTGAGGTGGTCGCTGCCTGGCCTCGCTGCAGCGTTTGAGTTGCAAGGTCTGAGGTCAGATTCTTTGTATTGATCACCATGTCGTAAATGCAACATATGGTGAACTCCTGTATTCTGGTTCCATGCTTTGGCCAATCGTTGATCTCCTGTGGATACACGGTCAGTGGCACACCAATGCTGTTGTAACGAGTGAGTGAGTGAGTGATGGGGTTTTACGGCTCCACCCAATCCGATCAGATGATACGGGCGACAGAACAGACGACCCGGGACCGGGGTTTCCCCCTACTCTTATCGATAAATCCCAAGGGTTCATTATCCTGCATACCACCATAGACAGCAGTACAGCGCCCGGCCTTGTTACGCAGTTGGGCAGCACTGCAGAGTCACCGAAGAATTACAATTATAACGAATTACAAAAATAATTCACAATCATAACGTCCGTGGCCTGATCGGGTCTCGAACCCGGGACCGGGATTGTAGTCAGCGGTTTAACCCACTGATCTATCCAGTGCCCCCAGTGCTGTTGTAACAGAGCCACACAGAATGAGAAACTCCGGGGATTTAGCCGACCATACTAGCATGTTGAGGGTGAATTTCCACGCAGTCAAATAAGTAAATATTATACATAACTAATTATTATGTCATTTGCATGACATGGTTTATATTCTGATCATTATTATACTGGTTTAGCTTTGGTGTCACACTTTAATTACGTATAGTACAATCGTTAATTAATTTGCCTGAGTGCACGATTCGTAATGTTATATCTGTGTATGCAAACGCACCTATCTGCAATGTTGATCGAATTCGCGGACAAGGTCCAAACTGGAAGAGGTCAGCTGATGAGCTGCCTCACAAACCTCATCAATCATACCTCAAGGAAACGGATACGAAGCCAATTATAACAGGAACAAAAGCTGACCCCCGCAGAAATCTCTCTGGGATTGTTGTTTTGGGGTTCGTCCTGGCTCTCTCATTTGTGTCGCACTGGCCAGTAAAAGTGAATATGATTGGGTACAATTTGTTTCAGTTAAAAAAAAAAAAAAAACAAAAAAAAAAACAAAAACAAAAACAAAAACACATAATAATAATAATAAAAAAATAAAAAATAATAAAAAGTGATATCGGAAAAATTCGAATCGTGAAATGACTTTGTTTGCTCCCTCATTGATTGCTGGGGTTTAACTGAACTGTCGAACATTCATGGCCAAATTCTCGTTTGATAAGGGTAGGCGCTGGATATATGTGGGTTTAAAAACCATTGTGTGTCAACGTCAAAGCGTGACGATGAAATGACAGAGCTACTTTTCTTCAAGCCTTGTTATTTCATCGTAAAGCTTTGAGGCCGACACACAATGCTTTCAGGTAACCCACACACAACCCACATCTACCCTCCTCAAACGAGAATTTCATCATGAATGTTCAACAGTTCAGTTATAAATATTTTGCTGATGGATATCAGCAACAGAGCCAAACAATGGTGATTTCGAAATTTGAACCATGGCATATAATTATATAATTATTTGAATCGCTGCGTCATGCTTGGAGCTGCGAATTCGTCAAACAAAGCTGTGTTACTAAATCAAGGCCATGATAAACACTTCCCCGACAAAACATCACGATGGCTGAGTTGTGGACATAAAAGGTCGAGGACGAAATAGTAATTGATTGATAATGCCAAGGTTTCGACAGAATAATACGGAGATGAACGATATAGCACGAAGGATTGGGGCTGAGAATAAATATTGTTATTCGAAATAATAATAAAAACTCTATAATTATGGCAATTGCAAGAGGCATAGACGAGTGAGGGGTTGCCTGAAAGATAGAATAAAAGAAACACAGCTTTGAAAACAAATGGTGTGTACAATCAGTGTAAAAAGGTAGAATCCTGATGAACAGTCCTCCCACCCTTCAAATTGTCACGGAATGTCACGTAATACCTCGTAATGTATATGAATTGAGTATATATTGTATTGTGGGATGGACACAAGACGTGACTTCTAAACGTGACGCCTAAACCCGGCGGTATTCTCGCTCAAATGCTCTGATAGGTTCGGTCTCATTGGCTCCCTACGCGAAACTTCAAAATGACCAGGGCTCCGGATCTTGAAGACGGAGCGTTATGATTCTTGTGTCAGAAGAAACATAAATCAATATTACGATTAATTGCACCTCTAACCAACCTTGTTTGAAGTTTATCAACGTGGTATCTACTGTTTTACATATTTAATAAGGCGAGAATTCCCGAGGAATCGAAGAAATGTTGACTTTCTTGAGCCGTTTTTCATTTCTCACAATTTCAAATCTGCGAGTACCTACAGAGACATGCAGAATGGGAATTAGTCGCACCAGGTACAATTGAATTCACACAATAACCAGACAGACAGATTATACACTGCATATGATTATAGCATTATTTGGTCGTCGAACAAAGATCAGTCAGCCATGGAATGACTGATATTGTTATTGTTTTTTTCCTAGTCTGCCATGTGCCTAGCAATGGATACTTTTCAATTCAGAGAATGCTTCTTTTTTGGTATTAAAAAAAAAAAAAAAAAAAAAAATCAACATAAAATCAAAACCTAGAGGAAGCATTTTTTACCGAAAATGATATTGGTTAGGCTACCAGAAAAACTATTATACACAAAACTCACCAAAGATCTTTGATATTACCAGTGGATAGTACTAGGTAGACCAGCGAAAGAGCGCAATAAATATGACAGAAGTGTTATTTTCACAACTGTACTTTAATTTCTATATTTATAGAAATATACATTATAAGTTACAACCCATGCATGGAGCGGCTGCTAAGCAACGATTTTGCTTCTTTGATATAAATATACATATAACAAAAAGAAAAGAACAGAACGAGAGAGTGCTAATCCTTCTTGCCCACACAATCATAATTATATTACTTAAATTTACGTTCATATAAATATCGTACCGTCATCTTGCCAGGGGGGTGGGGTCCGTAAAGCGAATGTTATTAAGTCTGGAGGCCCACAATTCCGAATTCCCTATACATAATTACACAGGCAGAAGTCCCTAACTCTATAACCCTTACTCTAACCGTGGCCTAGTCCTATCAAATACCGCATACGTATTCAAAGGCGATCGTCTTGCAGTGTGTTGTGTAGCCGAGTAGGCTTATAGGCTTGAGTCCGCCGTGAACGGCCTAGTCCAATAGGCTTCTTGTTCAAGTTCTATAAGTATGTACATAGTAGTAAAACGAACGTAAGTGAACGCGGTTACACGCCTGTACCAGAGAGTAGAGACCCTTTAATTATGGGAACCCTCTCCTGCACTTTTGATATTTTGATGCGTTATGAATTTGAGGTTAGCCAACACAATACACTTTCCTGACTTTTATTCATCTGCAATCTTATCATATCAAAAAAAAAAAAAAAAAAAATCTTCTTTGGCTAATCAATCATGATAATTATAACAATTGCTTATTATTTCTGTGGGGAATTTGGTTTCAAATTAGATACAACCGAATTGTGAATAAGTCTACATGAGAACATGTACTTTAGTCAACACTTCCTTCTCCAGCAATAATAATAGTTTGAAATTGATTATACTCAGTTTAAACTGATAAAAACTGGGTTCTGTTTAGAATTTTGACCGTTAGTACGTTATGATCGCTGAATGCATTATGTCGATGTGTGCGTTATGATCACCAAGTGCGTTATACTTGCAGCATCTACTGCCGATTTTCTCGTTTCGTTTTCAAGACTGTATCGTGCAAGGGCGGAATGCACCAATGATGTAGACATTGATCTAAACTACTACATCATTTCAAGGCAGCCTTCCGAGCCTTGATATTGCGTTGCGGAGCAGCTGCTGTGTGTGAACGCACCGGCAATTGTGTCGGTCATGAGAATGTGGAACTTGTTCATGCGTCATTACAATCTCCTTTCTACGCTTCGCTATTTCACGAAGAAGACTTTGCTTTGGATGTCATTGAAGACAATTTATCAGAGCATTTCAGTTCAGAATTGTATGCCATCCTGGCCCAGAACATTGTCACATACATTTGTAGCTGGGTGGTCAAGAAGATTCTGAAGTCCACCAAGTGTGATGAATGTCGTTTTGTGCTATGCAGGGCAACTGCTCCTGAACCTGCATGATCTATGTAACCACATATGTCTTCTCCTATATAACTCCTTTGTCAGACCACACCTTGAATATGATAATCAGGTTTGGAAACCACACTTAGAATAACACATCACCGCAATAGAAAATGTCCAACGTCGTGCTACTAGAATGTTACCCGGAATGAAAGATCATTAATATTTCATTTCATTAATCTGGATATGTTTGGCAAGTCATTTATATATAATATAATTAAACAATGCATTGTGATTAAGGTGTAACTGATGTTGCCGAATCGTCATGGATTTAAAGAACCACCGAGCAACTCAATCATAACGCATCAATTATATGAACTTCCCTGGTCTCCGGCGCTACTGAAAAGAAGCACCGGCACACACCGATAAAAAATCACCCCTATTTTGGTACATCCATTTCACTCGATTTCACATGACGTCACTGGGAATTCCCAAGATGGCTCACAATGAGATAACACCTTAGATCGGCACATAACATGAGAACCTTCACCAGGGAAACGAAAAACAAATGATTGTGATTACCACAGGGTCACCATGGCAACTCACCATGGCAACGGATGTGGTCGCCTATCACCGTCCCGAATAAAACAAATCACCATTGTCATCTTCTACTAGTATAGCCCATATATATAGTAATATATAGTAACATATAGTAAGCCCAGTGTGCGTATAATTTAAATCAGATAATCTACCTAAAACATATGCCATTCCGTATCTCGTCTGCAATATATTCCCTGCATAATAAGTATTCACAACATCCGGTTACAGTGGGCGGTGTTTTTATCTAGTTCCATCAATGATCAATGAAATGTGAATAGAGATCAATGTCGATGGAGTTTCACAAATAATTTGCCATCTGATGAGGATTTATCTCAGCAATAAAATGCTCTTTGCTGTGCTCTGTGCAAAGGAAATGTTGATGGAAATAACTCACAATTACACGTTGAAATCAATCAATCGCTCGTTTTGTTTTTGTTTTGCTCACAAAGTACAAATGCGAGGTCAAATGTATCAATATTCTGACCCAGTTACTGTTTCACCACTTGGTTTATAAAGATATACATACGTTTGACCAGTTGTATGGTTTTTCCCAGGTAAATCGTGAATTTTTGATCAAGCACAACAGAAATCAATACCAACTTTGTCCTTTTCTTTTTATCTTTGCTTTACCTTAGTTGTGCCGACAAACAAGAGCTTGAACTCAGGTTGAATTCAACTGAGTCTAAGCCTCACGAAATCACAACACCATCTTTGGATAGAACGGTTGCAAATTCTGTAATTTCTCCTCCTTTGTCAATTTCATCTGCAGTTCAAAAGAAAGGTTGTGTTTCAGTGTGATGTGCATCTGCGGGGTGGACAATTAGGGTGTAGGGACCCAGCTGCCTTTAATCAAAGACCCCATGGCCCCTGGACATGATTCAACACCCGCATGCCCGTATTATAGTGCGGTGCAAGCAACTACATTTAGTTTGGTTGACGCGCGAAGCAATGAACAACTCGCTAAACGAGGCCACGGCTGGAAGCGTAGGAGGCTAGCGTTGATTGCATTATGGGATGGACAGACATGGGCTTGAGGTCGGAATCTCCAAGCTGTTGATTCATCTGAAACATCATCAGCGTTGTTCAGCATAGCTTGGAGAATAAGCTTGATGACCCAGTTGTGGAGAATTCCTAAGAAAATGATGGAAATAGAAGGGATGAGAAGAACCAAGAAACAGAACAAATTAAGCTAAATGGAAGGAAGAGGGGAGTATACAAGGGGAGCGCAAGCAGATTTGCATCAAGAGGGTCCATTCCATCCTTTGACCAAATAATTCATTTCCTTTTCGCTACAGCGACGCCCTCTGACTGTGGAATCGAAGGTTTCATTCGAACACATTTCAACAATTCATATTATTTCACAGCTGCGATGCGGAGTCTGTTGTTGCGTGTAAATCAGGAGAAGACTTGAGGATCATTGATGGGAATGCACGACTGGAATTCATATCTGTGATATTTCCACTTTTAACGGCAAACAGGGCCCCGGACCATGGATAAGCTTCATTGAAAGCATACTTAAAGCAACGCTCTCTTGCTATTGTTTTGTTTGGGAGTGACATTGTTGTGACAGTAGCACTAATCTTTTAAAATCAAGCCAGAAAGTTTGTATTGAAGAACCATACAAGAGATGACATTCCTTAATGCTCGTTCAGGGGCTCATTTGATTGTGCTCTCTTTGCTATCACTCGCATTCAAATGTTCCTCCCTCATTCAAAATAAACTTTTTACGTGATTTCATTACATAAATGGGCGCAGAATAACTAAGTAAATGCATACCAGGTAGTTACACTTTGCTCCTGGATCTTGAAATTCCCGAGGAACCGACCACAATGTGTTCGTGTCAATGCAGTGCATGTCCAACATGCGCTTTACTAATATCGGCGCTCCACAATGATGTGTATGATCTCCTGTACTCTTTACTATCTACACCAAGGATCATCAAACTTCACATCCAGCGGCTCAGTTAATCAAATATGCTGATGATTCAGAAACTGTGGGATTGTTCTCTCCTGAACCTGCTTCCACTACAGCCTTCAACAATGCAATTGACTATTTTGTTACTCACTGTGCAAATAATGATCTGAAATTGAACATCTCAAGAACCAAAGAAATGATCATTGATTTTCGTAAAAATACAGCTCACCGGCTATCATTCATGGAGAAGAAGTTGCAAGAGTTGACCGCTACAAATACCTTGGAGTCACCATACAGGAAGACTTAAAATGGACGTCGCACATTTTCATACAGGCGAAGAAATTTAAGCCTCAAAACGACTTTACCATCTTCGCAAGTTGAAATAATTCAAAATAAGCTCGGAACTGCAGGAACTGTTCCACCATGCCACCATTGAAAGTGCAATGCTCTTTGCGTGTACTGTGTGGGGAAATTGACTAAATCGACACGACGAGAAGAAAATCAGAAGAATCCAGCAAATTG